>JAMKCH010068357.1:0-176341 GCA_023653785.1 Ophioderma brevispina
AACCACTAACTCTTTAAAACAATATATGTTTGGGTCAGTTGGTTTTCTATTCTATCACTCACTGGTATTGTAGTTTGTATTCTGTAAACCATCCACCTTGAGTTTACCTTATATTTAGTAAGTACCTGTCTTCAAAATCAACTTGACTTAATTCTCATACATGCTGAGCAGGCGCGTAGCCAGCCTGGTGGTTCCAAGGGGGCATTTTCCCGGTAGGTGCAACAAATGTCCCGATCACAGGCAAAAATTTCTCGGTCACAGAGCAAAAGAGTCCGAAAAAGGGCTGATTTAACATGAATGTCAGTCTTATATTTCCCGATTTGCTCTCATTTTGTATTTCAGAGGGGGCAGTCTGCCCCCCTGTGCCCCCACCTGGCTACGCCACTGATGCTGAGCTATGCTGTAACTTTTTTGTATACTAATTATACTTGATTTCTTGTTCATTTGCAATAGTTTGTAAACAATATCTTGTCTACTTATTTGCCTGGATTATTTGCTGGCAAATTATCAATTAAGTAATGATTAGGGTATACAATGATATTAAAACAATGGCATTAGACAGCCTTGCTTCAGATTTAAAGAAAAAAAAGTGGCATATTATATTTTGCAAACAGACTAATTAAATCTGTAGACAAGTCTTCAAGTAAAATTTTGCAATAAAATGGTCCAAATGAGTCTGCCAGATTTTAGAAACCACTACTTCCAATGAGTTCAATTTCCAGTTAGGGCTTAGCAAAGGGTGCACTCTAGAAAAAGTCTATTCAAAATGACTAGATATCTTGTCCGGGGGATGCTTAATAGAAAACTATTCAAAATTGCCAAAGTTCAAATGCAAATTAAAAGGTTCCTATCACAAAAATGTATTAAAATATGTTAAGTATAATCCTACAGAAACAGGATATTTTTGTCGTAGTGAACTTGGGAATGTGCATCTGACCTTCGACGGTTTGGCTTGATTTCTATTGAGTGCCCCTTGGACTATAGATACATTTGTTTCTGATACAAATCTGAAAATACTACTACTTGTAAAACTAAAAGCCTTTTGATAATTGGCCTGGGAATGAAATGTTTTAAAATGTTTAAAACTTAATAAATGCCCAATTTTGAAAATTCCCGAAAATTCCCAATATTCCCGGGCCCTTCAAAATTCCCGGAAAGTTTCCGGGAAAGTTTCCAAAATTCCCGGAAACTTTCCACCCCTTTGCAACCCTAGCCGTCCATTGTTGAATTACGGTCAGAAAGAAATTTGAGCCACGCGACCTTGGCAAATCTTCACTGCGCTAATGAGTTCATAAGTTTTCGACGGTAACATGCCAAGTGGCTGACACGTACACAACAACTTGTCAACATGTTCGGACCCGGTCAATATCGTTGATTCCGATTTTTTGTACACTGGATATTGCGCAAAATACTTGGCCTATCGTAACGATTTACGCACCAAAATATTCCTAACTAAATTGTCTAGTTAGGTGACTAGTTTATATTATATAACGCATGAAAATATTCCTGACATTTATTGGTGGAAACTGTATCATGTGACATAAAATAGTTTTATCTTTTCACCCAAATAACGGGTCAACCGGTCAATAGTCGATTTTGATGGGAGCTTTTGGACCGGCCGGTGAATAGTCGATTTTGATGGGAACTTTTGGACCGATAGTATTTAAACTTGGGGAACTAGTGATTTGGACTAATGGGGAGCTCAACTTCTGCTAAATTCATGACATGAATTCCTGTAACACTATTTTATTTTTAATATTTTTATGTAACTTGATGCAGTTTCCACCAATAAAATGACAACAATATTTTAATGCGTTATATAAAACAAATATTTACTGCTCTTTATTCGGGCAAATATTTTGTACCATTGCCCGAATAAAGAGCAGTAAATATTTGTATAATATAGGTTTATTTTTGAAAAAAGACGAAAAAATGTGAAAAGACGATCCATACAAGCATTTTTCTTACCTTATCAGCTGGCTCAATTATCGATTGCTGCTGTCAAGTCATGCCACACTCCAAGCTCTCAAAAACTAGTGAGCTAACGGGTGTTTTTTGTGAGGAACCCGTTTCTAACACCAGATCGACCACCTGATTTGTCGATTTCGCAATATCCAGGGTACTGCGAAACGCTTTTTTTAATTCCTTGTTCAAGCCTTTAACACAGCGTTTGGCTGCTGGGGAGTCCCATGACGTAGCGCATGTCTAAGAATAGCCGGCCAATTAGCGATGCGGATACGGAAAAGGTGGCGCTGTGACCGAGCAGTACAGATACTATGGGAGCGTAAATGATGTGACCCGTATTATTCTATATCAATTCGCAGTGTGAAGAGTTTTGCCTATTTGATAATGAACAAAGTATAGCTGGATCAGATATCGACACCAATCTGGCAGTGTAAATGATGACTAATCATTTAAAGTCAATGTAATCACAAAAACAATAAGACACAATGCTAAAACAACTCATCAGCAGATCAAATTACTGCAATTCCAAGCCAAAAACAGGGTATATCACTGTAACCCCAAACCAACAATTTGAGTATTACATGATTATTATTAAAATTGGTATTACAGGTACACCACTATACTTTGTTCATCACATAACAGGCAAAAATGATTTGGCTTTGGTTTATCCACATGTGAAAGTCATTCCGTTTTACATGTGTGCCTCTTGCCACAAGCGTGCGCCACATGAACGTCACACACCGTATCTGATGCGAAAATGTTGCTTGCAGTTGCACCCACACCGTTTTGTATCAATTCGCGGTGTGAAGTCTTGCCTATTTGGTGACGAACAAAGTATAGGGAGGCTTAAGCTTAGAAGTTTAAAACCTTCACAGGGAGCAGTGACAGTATCCTGATATAGCTCCATAATACAGAATAAAGCATAAGGCAGCTATTTGTGAATACTCATGTAATGTTACTATTATCTGCCTTATGCTTTAAAGACACTATCAGTGATTTGAAAAATATTTTAAATTTGCAGGAATAGCTTCAAAGTGAAGGATGAGTCTGTAGAATTCTCATAAGTTAGCTTTTCCAGCTGTAGAATTGACAGAAAAGGAAGAAAACGGCAGTGTTCCAAGATACGATTCTCCATTCAATTACGTGTTGTAGTAAGTGTCCGAACGGACAGTAACGACTAAAATCTTCGATTCTGTCCTTATTAGGTTGCTTCTGGTCTTATCATTTGCAGGGTATGTTAGGCTACCTGTACTTGTTACATACAAGCAAAAATCTGATTTTTGATGATTTTTTCGATTTGCTGATTTAGCAAATCACTGATAGTGTCTTTAATTTTTGGGGCTATGTAGTGGTAATATCCTGATATAGCCTCATAGTATGGAATAAAGCATGAGGCAGCTATTGTGGATACTCATGTAATGTTACAAATAGCTGCCTTATGTTTATTCTGTACTATGGGGTTTTGTCAGGATTTTTCAGAACAATTCCTATGGGATGGGTGATGCCATGAGATGATTTCGCTGAATTCCCACAATTCAATACACGCAAGCGATGAAGTGGCCACACCAGTCCAAATTGCATTACATAAAAGTCCTGTATGGAAGTAGGACCTCCAGTATCACAACAGTGTATGGTGTAAGTTTAGAATCAAACATCTTTTTTATTACACCGGTAATAGAAGTAAATATGCCTGAAAAGTGTTGGGGACATATATGTAAAATAAACGATGTCAGAATAATTGGTCTTTTTTCGCTGGGGGCGTGTACATGGAAATAGGATGTTCCGGATGGATATTCAGTGGTTCTGTGTGCAAATTGAATAGCCTTTATGGGAACTCAGCGAAATATTCTCTTGATGTCATTGCATTATAGTTACTCTCAATAGTTGAGCGGGTTTTATGATGAACTGTAAAATTCATTCAACTTGTTAATATTACATTACTTAAAATAACCCTGTACAAGAGTTTCTTGTGGGTATTACTTTGCATTTTTGCATTCCATCATGGACCAAGGTTCCAAGACAATTCTGGTGGGAGGTTTTTGCTTAGGTCCCTTTGTGGTCTAAAGTAGGACCTGGTGTACCTTGAAATTTTGTTATCAACCCACAGACGATATGCAAATTAGCGTACCGTGCCCGCCGCAGAGTTCACAGAAGTGCGTTTATGTGGTACAATTAAGTTGACGCAATGTTTGTTGCGCTTGGAACTAAGGGCCCTTAAGGCACAGACATGGCCAAACTATCGTTTTGCTAAAATATTTTACAAGGAAAGATTTCTGTTGAACTGCGAACATTTTAGTATTATATAGTGGGTGAGCCAGGCATTTATACCAGGGCTACCTCATACTATGAAATACACAAAATATATGATGGCCATTCTCAAGGGGTAGCTTAAGTGAGATAGGGGGTCGCAAAAGATTATACAGGGGTCAAAATTGAAAAGTGGTCCAATGTTGAATTGTTCGTATGATCACAAGGATTAAAAAAATGTATAGTTGTGGTATCTCTGATGATTTATCCTTATGGAGTTATAAGCTGAAAACCTTTATTGTAGGTCAAAGGTTAAATTTAGCTTCTACAGGGGTCAAATACTAAAAAAATGCTTCAATTATAGTGGAAATGGTCATTGTGATCATACGAACATTTTGGTATTGTTATATAGCCTCCATTTTTCTGATTAAACTTTTAAAAGTATTATTTTCTCAATTTTATTTGAGAAAAGATTTCTCACAGTAAAAGTACTTTGTTTACTAAAAGAGAGAAAGGGGAATATCCCTAGTTTGTTTTTGCAAGATGCACCTGTTGTTGACAACTAGACAGGTGTTTGGGAATTCCCCAAGATGTAAACTTAGAAACTGAATCAACTTGTTTATGCTTTGAGATCAAAACATTGTAAGATCAGGGAATTTCCCCACAAAGTTATATATGGAAAGTGATGTGATTCAGGTTGTGTTTATGCATGATGCTGTTGTAATGTCTATTTTAAGACTTGGGAACTTTATGAAATATTGTGTATATATGAAGGAGAACTTGGCCAGAAGATTCGCCAGCATCCACTAGTAACAAGTAGCTAGAAGTTCTAGCTAGTTTTAATCTGCAATAAAGAGCAGACCTGTACTTGGTCCCAGGATTTATTATATTTTCAATTCCATGTGAGCAGTGTGCTATAATTATTCTACTGTCGTCTTTGTAGCCGAAAGTGCTGGGAATCAAAGTAGGATTCCAAATTGTGGACAGATAGAAATCATGGTGATTATCTTGGACTGATATACTGTGGATTATTAGTGTCGTCGAGGGACTTATTTAATTTTGTCGTCTTGAACTGTTGGACAAAAGTTATCTTCAGGACTGAGAAGATTCTTATGGAATATACCATGGATATATATGTGTGACTTTGCATGCTGTCATTTTGGAGTCTTCGCTGTGAGGACACTCATCGTTGAACTGCAATGCCTCTTTTGAACATTAAGTATCAAAGATAGAAATTGTGTGTAATTTTACTATATATGTAATGTTGTTTTGGACATACCAAATTCTTGAACCAATTACAAATCATTAAAATCTGTTCTATTATATAAAATTCAGATCACTTGTGCACAAGGCTCATTTATTCGTGTTTGAAAGGTATTTCTGACCTTTGACGTCTATGAGACGTCATAACATAATGCAATTCAACAACATTGGATCACTTAAGTTTTGACCCCTTTGTAATCTTTTGTGACCCCTATCTCACTTAAGCTACTGTGGCCTTGAGAATGGCCATCTTGCCCTTGTATAAATGCATCTTTGCCCCACCCACAAAGTGGTACCAATAAGGCTACTTAAGATGGTCTGGCTCATCCACTAGTAGTGAGAATTATGTTCCTCTTTATGCAATATTAATACATTTTCATAAAGATTTTCTTGTTGAAAGTTATTCAAACATGTTACTGAGTGGTTCCTCACAAATCTACAACTCTGCATCCATGCATCCGCATATTTTTGTCCCACTCTGGTGGCTTGTGACTAGAGTATTTTTATCCCACTCTGATGGCTAAGCAGGATAAAAATATGCAGATGCATGGATGGATGAACCACTCTGTAACATGTTGGAATCCCTAAATGTACCATAAGTAAACCGAATGTGGTAAAATCATGAAATGCAGATCTTTAATTATCCTGTTAAAGGCACTGTCAGTGATTTGCTCAAACAGAAAATTGAAAAAAAAATCATCAAAATTAGATTTTTGCATGTTTGTAACAAGCTTATGGAGCCTAGCGTACCTCTCAAGTTATAGAACCAAAAGCAACCTAATAAGGACAAAATCGGATATTGTAATTGTATTGTATTTCAATGGAGATTCATATTTTTGGACACTGTTGTTTTCTTCTTTTTCTATCAATTTTTCACTTGGAAAAAATAACTTGAGAATTCTACAAACGTATTCTTCACTTTTAAGCTATTTCTGCAAATTTTAAATATTTTGACTTTTTCGGGCAGATCACTGATAGTGTCTTTAAATCTGAAGAGTACTTTTTGAGCAAGGGTTAGCAAAAGGTAGGAAACTTCACTGGAATGTATAATGTCGAGCCAAATAGCCTTGTAAACAATTAGCCTTGTTCAAGGCTGTCTGCTAAGAACCGACAAACTTGCTAATTTTTTTATTGACATTTATTCTCAATTATTTTGAACATTGTGTTTGCAGGTTTGAAATCAGTGCTTTAGTATTGAAGGGGCTACCCTGTCTAGAGAGATTCAATAAAAAAAATAATTGTGGTACCTATTGTGGTCAGGTGCAGTGACTATGCTACTCAGGGCGACAGCCTTGTTCTAATTGCTTTGTGGTTTTAATCTTCCCTGTATAAAACTCATATCAATTTTTTTGGCAAATGCAGAAAAAAGCTTACAGATAGAACAAGGCGCTCTGCCTGAGTAGAATTTATTGAACTTGCTTTTGGAAGGCTGCAAGCATGGAACATAGGCCAGGTGGAATTAGAGCCATCAAATTAGGTGCTTGATAAATTGAATTTTGCCATGGTATTGCTATTTCTTTAGTTTTAGGGAGGGGGAATATGCTCCACTCCTCGCATGATTTCTGCCTAATATGATCTGTGACATTTGTATCAGACGTGTGAACCAGTGAATGAAGTTGGTAGAGCGCTTTGAACAAGGCTTGTAAACAGTCTTCTAATTGCATACCACCATATTGTGTTGTACCTCATCTCTACAGTGCCTATATATTTCTATATGATAATTATTGTATTTTTGGAATTGTCTGGTGATGGAAGTGCTCTGCTTTTGTAAAGTTCCATTTTTTGCCGAACTGGGTGTATTTACATGTTATATTGTGTTTAGTACAGTTTGTGAAATCTGAAATTGTTCATAATTTGCTTTTAAAAATCATCAGGTGTGTGGATTTTTACATGTACTTGTGTGCATAGTTTGTACAATCGTGGCAGTTCAAAGGGGCAAAATTAACAATTTAATAATATTAATGTATTTTTTTTCAAAATCAAAGTTAAGATGTCTCTTATGTATGCATGGTTTGACTATAGGTGACGGAATAATCTCCTTCACAAGATTCAACTCATTATAGTCCATGTTTTTACCTCTGTGCAGTGATGTCATATCATTTACACCCACGTCAAGAAATACCGTCTTTGTTCGCTCGTGTAAAAGCGCAGTCATTTCAAGTCGGCAGGAGCGATTTTACTCTTGCGACCAACAATTCTTGTGTTGACATTATTGCACACAGGTAGCGACATGGACTATACAAAGTGTGCTAGTTAAAAGACAGTACTCTTGAACTGCCTTGATTACAAAATACTGGACACAAAATTATTTTGGTGTAACAGTTATCTTAAGACATAATAATATAGTAATAATCCGGTTTTTATATAGCGCTTTATCACTGTAACAGTCTCCAAGCGCTGTTGCCTATTATTATTAGACCCTCATCAGGAAATCGTCCAATCATTTCGCTTCATCTAGGTGGCTGCCGGTCAGGCGCACATCCCTATCAGCACTTAGATTGTAATATCCCCCATAACATGACAGCTCCCCATATTTCGTTTGGGTCGGCGAGGCAATTGAGATTAAGTATCTTGCCCAGGGACACAAACACGTTGGCCACGGCGGGGCTCGAACTCGCGCCCTACTGATCACGAGTCCTGCCATCCATTAGAATGTCTTTACCTTCTTGGGTAAATGTTTGTAGACATACCTGTTTAAAAGCTTTGGTTTGATTTGACAAAACCTGAATAAAACGAATATTAATATTGACCCAGTCTTAAAAACTGTCAAACTTCTGATTATATAATACAAATATTTAATGATCATATGAGGGATCTTGTAGACCCCTATTTGGCCCCTATTGAACTGAGGGTGTGTGTACTAATTTTCTTGAGACCGAAGGTCGAGGGAAATAAAAGTCGCCGTCACAATTCCTTTTCTGAAATAGGTGTCTACATACGCGCGCAAGATTTGTTGTGTCTAACGCGCATCTATGTATTTCCATTGCGCGTTGTCATGGTTCTTTCTGGCGGGAATGCTGACGAGATCTTGATGCAGAGAAAAGGAATTATGACAGAGTATAGAACCCAAGCCCTCTAGTTCCCCCGAGGGGGAGCCAATAGATTCCACAAAGATCCCGAATAAGATCATTAAATGTTTGTTTTATATCCTTCATGAATATTTTTTTGTTCATTGATTGGAGAAATCTTAGGGCTGAAGGATGTTTGGTTTGGATGTTATGAACGAAAATATGCCCCATTTTGGTCGACCAATATTAATTTTACACTACTCTATAGGATTACAAAATCACATTTTTAAGCTCTCAATTAAAAACAGGTTTAAATATCGGCACAAAACTTTACAGGTGGGGTTTTGGGGTGAAGGCCATTCTATCAAGATGAAAAATTTATAGACTTAAATCGGGTCATCCTCCTTTAAGTGATGGCAATGTTACCCGCGTGCACGCAAAGATGGCATGTCTTGGCGCATTCGTATAAGCTTCATCAAAGGTTATGACATCACTGCACAGTGGTAGAGAAATGAAGTGTATTTGAGGTGTCCTTGGAAGAACACTAGCTTGTGGTTTAGGCTAAAACCATCTTTATCCAGGCAAACTACTTTTAATGTGCACTTATCTTACATATGACCCTGATATACAGTCGCTGCCAGGATTTCTCAGGCAAGATTGGGGCACGCGCAGCATGATGTTTTTGACGAGCCTCGCACGATTTGTAATTGGTCGGGAGGCGTGCGTCTATACAGCACTTTAATTTCCATAATACAAACATCGCAGTGTGTTCGGCTTGCCTGCTGAGAAATTGTGGCAGCGACTATAGGAGTTACAAAGTATCAGCTCAATTCTTGGTTCATTCTCAGAGCTTGTCTCACTCGAGCAATGTTAGCTTGGGACCTGGCAGTCCTTCTTCCTGATGCTTCCTGTTGTCGGTTCTTGGTGGTTCCATAGTCATGGAATTTCCTGACCATTACTATAATAACCTGTTTTCAAGGTGCTCGGTTTGCTTGTGGGAACTGCAAGGCAAACTGTCTCTGAATGGGCCTGCAAGTAGGTTCCAACTATAAAAGTTTGTTGTACATCTGGATATGGAGGGGGCCATGATACCTAATATCTTTCCACCAAGATGCGAAGTTAGTTTTGAAAATACCATCAGATTTGTTATTTTATTAATTATTGATTTTGTGCAGACCATGCTAATCTGTTTTTGAAACTCGATGGTGACATATCAGGTTACATTTCAATGACCCAGTCATTTCCCAGGTACTCACACATATTCAAAGCATTAACATTCCGTGGACAGCTGGATAAATGGGTTCCTTCGGCAAAACAGGCATAACAATTGTTAGGAATGATGATTTCGGTGAGGGGGTGGGGTGGGTTTTTTTTCCTAATGAGCCGAACGAAAATGCTTGTTTGGAATATCTAAAACTTTTCTATCAAGCTCAATTAGATTTTTTGATAAAATATAATCAACAGTCCTATCTTTTTGACTCCACTGTACTGTGAATGTTGGTCCTGCATGGAGGTTGGACTATGCTTACTGAATAAAAAAAATGGTGCAAAGGTTGCAGATGAACTTGACCTTGATAAGATCACTGAATCAAGATTGTTGTTTTAATAAAGCAAATCCAATATACTTCGCCAAATTTGAAACATGAAAGAAAACGCTTAAAAAATGAAGCCAGATATGACTAATTTTGTAAGCACACCCTATTTTTCCTCCCTCCATTCCAATGGGTTTATACAGTTAAGCAAGGATGTGTACTGTACGATATACGGAAGCATATCAATTATGAACGTAATGATGACTCATATACTATTTTGTTTAATTGATATGAATGATAGCCATTATCTCCTAAAAGAAGTTTACTGGTCACAAGAAAGTCTCACCCAATTAATCTTGATGTGCAAATTAAAAGGGGTTCAATCAACACTTAACTACTGTATCCAGGTATGAACAGCTAGGTCATCAAGGATAAACTCTTGCAATATCCTTAACAATCGGAAGATCTTCTTTCTGCTCCTGTACAGAGGAATTGGTGTTTGGATTTGGCAGAATCACAGTTGGCAGATTTGGTATAAAAATTCATTGATTTACTCCGTAGTTTGAAATAATGCACGAAAATAAAGCATTAAGGTAATGTTACAAGGCATCTGATATAATCTTGTATACATTCTCACAAAAACAAGTTTAAAATGTGTGAAATCCAATAGAAATGGCGAAAAAGGGGTGTTTTACAAATTGGTGTCCATATCTGGCTATTTTTTAATCGATTTCTTTTATTTTTTCAACATTTGAAGTATATTATATGTGTTTTTATGAAAACATAACAATCTTGATTATGTTGCCTAAGGTCAGATCATCTTTAAATCCTTGCACATTTTTTTTTATTTATGTAGTATAGTGTGGCAGTTGTTTAAAGAGGCACGGCACATTTGAAAATAGTGCAACCCTCTAAATTTTTTAAAATTGATATTTTTGCATGGTTGTAAAACTTGTATATACATTAGCACTCACCCTGAATTATTAAGCCCAAATTAAGCCCAAAGCTTATGTGTAAACGGAACGATTTTATAATTAATGACTCGACTACATCAATTCAGCAGAATAACGTGGTAATTGCCTTTAACACAAGAAAATGTGCAACGGCAAGTTGATTCCCATGGCATGTATCTTATATGAACAGGGTCTGTGACCTTTGGGTTTTAATATTAATGAGTCGGATTCTATGTTATTCATGTATAGACACATTTTGTTTATTAAAATTACGACAAGGGCATCGGGGAGGGGGTGGGGTGCATCAGGAGGGTGAAGTACATTCATAACTTGCCTACAATGTTTTGGGACCCATGGTGGCTTTGGCCCCAAATTACTTGGATGTCCTTAACCCTCTTATTAATGTCCTTATCTGTTTTTGGTGTTATTTTTATGTGGAAAATATATCTCTATTCTTCCAATGGCCTAGACTATCGTTTGCAGCAAATTGAAGAAATTTCATATTATGTCTGAAAATGTGCCATTTCCACTTAAACCATTCTGTTGATGTTGCATCCAACGTCAACAGAATGTTTGTTGGCATCTAACTCAACAGAATGTTGTTTACGCATCCAACGTCAACAGAATGTTGATGTTGGATGCCCCATCGCATTTGATTTTTTGTGTGACTATAAGAAACAAGTACTTTATATGATTTAGCCAATATTTAAGTTTTAATGATGCTATTTTACTGATTTTATCAGCCCTGTCTTGAAAAGCAAAGGGGATTGAAGGGGGCAATGACCATATGTGGTATGTGGTGTTACAGTTTGGTTAGTGGTTTTCATTTTTCTGGCACGGCCTTTTGAAAAGTGTTTAAGCCGAGTAAAACACATTATTATGTTTTGAGAATCTTTCCGTCCCCCCTAAATTTACTAACACATAGGCTGGAAAACCCAATTAAAACCAACACTTCCTCAATAATCTCTATCTACGCTCCTCTCGAACTACGTGTCCAATACTTCCAACACTTTTGATCACTCCCCCTTAACTGTCTTTGATTTTACAGAACGCATTCCTAATGCAGTTTAGGTCTGTGCTCCCTGGTAACGCCGCATGCTTGCACGAACCCCCTAGGCTAAACTCGTCTTGTAAATTAATCACTGGCCCGCCATGTTCATAGAATAATAGGGCAAATGCCGTGTGAGGGCCAATGATTCAGGCTAATTATATACCACGGAAGAAGCGTAGCGTTGCACATGAATTCTGGTCATGTCATGTCAATTTTGCATCGATCATGTCAACGTGGTCAAGGACGTGTTTGTTTTTATTTACCTAGCGAGAGTAATTTTTCTGCTGGTGGAAATAGATTTGCCGGGCCGTGAGATTAAAGCATAAAGGTGTGGATAGTGCCCACACCGGGAGAGTACCGCTGTTCAGCCTGTTGGAGTAAAGATTTTCAGGTCAGTTAAAGGTAATCGCTTGATCCATGGCATGGAACATTTACTCATGAACTTGTCATGCTTGTATCTCGAGTCTCTAATTGTTGTAGGCAAGAGCAACTCGCGAAAATTTTGTAGTTGAAACCCTTTTTTGTTGACGTCTGCCACGAAGATGGAGATAATTAACAAACTGGATCTCTAAAAACATCAGATTGGCTATAAATCGTCATCTGAAGAGGTACAGGGGATTGTTATTTTTGACATTGGCCAAAGGGCCAAGTCCATGAAGTCATGAACTGGCCAAGCTAAAGTTTAAAATGAAATGTGTATAGTAATATAGGACAAAAAAGATTCTCAAAACATATAATGATTAAAAATTGGATCTTGTTCGCCCCAATACCCAAATTTATTGGTTCGCGCTAGAGTTGCAAAAATATTGGGCTTGACTGCGTCCCGCCCCGATATTTTTTGCAACTTTAGCTTGACCAATAAATTTGGGTATTGGACTTAAAGAATCAAATTTAATACAGACTTGGGGTTAAGGTCAATAGGGATTCCTTCATATTGGATGATGTCAAAGGTCATGGACAAGGTAAACGGTCATCTGCGGTCATGTTTCCCGACTGCCATCTTGCAGAGATGACGCAAGTTACTGCAGTAATTTTTTTTATTTGGTTATTGTGCTGCAAAATTTTATTGATTAACGGTTGTATTAACGGTTGAGGGAGGCCAAATATTAAAAGAGAAACTGTAAAGAAATCGGAGTAGTTTTGAATGTATTGGATCAGTTGGAAGGTGTGTGACATGATCATGGTGAGATTTCTAATCTGTTGTTTTTCCTCACATCAAACTCAAATCCAAACATGGTTTGGTGACAAATTAAAGACATGGCTGGTATTCTGAAAGGGAGAATAACGTAGTCCTGGGTTTAAACCGGGTTAGTCTACATGAGTGGACTTTTTTTCCCCTTCCACATAACTCTTAGGTGCTGTAACAGGTGAGAAAATTCCTCATGGATGGATCGTTATGGCCCATCCATGAGGAATTGTCTCACCTGTTACATTGTAACTTTCAAAGTATTTTAAAGGAAAAAAAAGGTCCAGGAATAAACCTGGTTTTAAACCCAGGTCTAAAGTTAGTCTCCATTTCAGAAAATACCAGCAATTGTCAGTGATTCAAAAAAAAACCCGAAAGAGTCAAAATATGTGAAATTTGCAGAAATTATCCCCAAAGGGAAAGACGTATGATAGAATTGTATTTGCCTTTTCCAAACGTGAAAAATTTACAGAAAGGAAGAAAACAGGCAAGGTTTAAAGGAAATATGTCAAGATTGTCAAGCTCAGTTTGAATTACCTTCATAAAATTATGTACATACATCACAAATCCCGAAAAATAATACAATTGATGTAAAATTAAACAAAATAGAGGCATTTTAATTTTTGCTTTTTTGACATACGAGAAAAAGGGCAGATTTTTCGCCAGGCTTCATCTGATCAAAAGCGCCCAATTTTGCCTCTCCTCGTGGACGTCAAGTGATGACCAAACATCGTGTTGACTCGATTGTTATTGATGACCACACTGGAATATTGATGGATTAATGAAATATAAGAAAATTTGAAAATAAGTTACAGAATGAATGACATATTTTGTTTCATTTCGTTGTTGTGTTTTTTTTTTTTTTTTAATTTTGCATTTTGTTTATTGGATTTTAATGTAATGTATGATGGTCATCACTTTGACGGCACCATTTGCCTGCGATGTGGATTTGTCGAATTGTTTTCGAGGAGAGTAAAGCTATATGTTCCCACCCTGTTCTTGGGCGGCAAATTAAAAGGGCAAAATACGCAACAAATGGGGACAAATGTTCAACTTATTTTGATTTATATTAATCTACGTTAAGCTTTCCATCCATACCAAATTTTCCAAATTATCAGAATCAGAATATTTCCTTTAAAGATCTGAATCTCTGTCACATGTTGTAGTAAAGTGTCTGTAGGGACCGTAATTACTAAAATCTCTGTTTCTGTCTTTACTAGTATGATTTTGGATCTTATCATTGCAGGGGATGTTATTATACTTGTTAAACCCCCACAGATGGGTCATCATGCCAATTCAACAAAATCGAGTACACCATCACCTCATGATTCTTTCTTTTTTGGTGATTGAAAGAGATTATATGAGGAAACTAAAAATCCTGAAAATTGAGCTCTGTACCTCTTTTCGTTTCACGCTACAGCAATTTTAAATGAGGGGGGTCACCTCAAAAAACATGTACCGGGTGAAATTCAATATCATAGGGCCATAGTAAGAACTACACTCTCAGATCTTTCAAATTGGCATTCGAGATAAACCGTTTGCTGCAGATTGAAAATATGTGAACAGAAAAAATAAATCGTGCCCCAATTTAAAATAACAGGGGGTCAAAAAATGCCCCAAAAACCACTTGGACCATACTTTGGGGGGCCCATAAGTCAAAATGTAAAAAGTGAATAACTTCCAAATTCTGGGCGGGTGACAGCTTATCTTGAATACTACCCCCTTGTGTCAATCTTATACTTATATCAGCTTATTGGAAGAGATATAGTGGTCGCAAAAAAGCAAATGTCCAAATAACTTGACTTGACCCATAAAAAATCAATGTCAGACATTTGTACCAAATGGCTTGAAAATGGTTCTAAGAGGGGGCCCCGCTGAAGTTGCTGTGCAAAGTTTTCAAATTGGTGTCCAACTGCCCATGCAGGTAAACGGCTTAAAGAATCTAAACTTTCAAAATAATATTCAGGGGACAAAGTCCCATGAAATGTAACAGAATCTGAACTTTGCACCTGGGTATAGTGAGTTTAAGACTTCGAATCAAGTTTGACCTTGTAGAAAATTCTAACAATGAAATTAAAACCATATCAGTCACCTTATAAGCACCTAATTCTAGACGCAAGGTTCCCGGAACCACCGTAGGTGGCGTAGCTCACGACTAGGGCTTGGCGGCACCCTTAAATACTTTCGTTAGAGAAATACAGGTAAAGACCAAACGCCCCAGATATCGATGATGTAGCCAACATGTTAACATTGTATCGAATGAAACCTCTTAGAATGGTTTCAACAGGTTGGAAACGCTGAAAAACATACGAACCAGCATTCATCTGAGCAAAAAAGTGAATTTTATGATTTTATTTAAATGCCGTGACGTCACGTAAGCATCAGAGGGGGGGAAGATGAGACCGGGGGGAAGGACCAAATGATCACATGATTAAGCCGTCTTCGAAAGCATGGATGCTCGGGAAACGTCACCCAACGAATCTTTTCTCTTCAAATTGATACCAATTTGACGGTGGGAGTTAATTGTTGAAAAATTTACAATCGAATCATCTACGCAAAAGTGTAAATTTAGAATGTTTGACGTTTTGTTTTAATTAGGTAAGCTTTAACCATTATATTTTCAAACACAACACTTAACAATCCCGCAGCGGAGTGGAATAAGTTCTCCCCATGATCCAACCCCCCCCCACCCCCCCCCCCCCCCCCCCCCCCCACCCCCCCACCTGCCATACCAAGGTTCGAATTCCCACATGGGGCGTATATTTTTTTCCTTCATCTTTCCATTAATATTTGAGCCCACTCTGGTATTCAATAGTACTATAATTAGATTTTATTTAATTTTTTTCGCGAAAAATACGTTTTATAGGCTGGATCGGACGGTATCAAATGAATAGGTTCTACACTGTACAACAGACGAAAAGTATGGGAATACCGAACAACGGTGGTGAAAGATGGGGATACACTAAGCAACTATTATCATGGATCATGATGATGTGTGATGAAAAACATCCGCAAAATCAGTAGGTGAGAGGATGCATTCCCCGTTATGGGTATGCATCCTCTCACCACCAGAATCATCCATCATCAACAATCATCTCAAAGCCACAGAAGGAGCATAACGCACAATTATGTGCACCATCAAAACAGTCAAGACAGACCAGTACATTGGAATACCTTCAGCATGCTTCAACAAACAACCCAAGGGCCTTGGGAAGTTTTTGGAATTTTTCATTATTGATGAGTATCCATGCATTTAACATTGGGCACATGTCTATACCCTCATGCCCCCCCATGCGCCCACTGGGATGCGCCACAACATCTATAAATGTATCAGCTGCCCCCTTCATCTGGCCAGACGCAACGCATGACATCTAGGCCTAATCTCTAAGTTTCCGAAATCTGGGTATGGCCATTTCATCAGCTTTGTGTCTTGCATGGTAAGGAATACTTTTATTATTCTAATTGCATTATATAGTAAAAAGTGAACTGTGCCAGTTAATACCCAGTTTGCAAAGTTCAGGTTCCTGTGTGTTTCAATGAGAATTCTTTCAAAACTGAATACATGAATAGGGGGTGGGCTGTTTTAAGACAGTTACTTATAGAAGACACTTAGACACCATAATGAAACTTTGCCAAAATTTAGCAAGGACCTCCCCTCAACCTATTTCCAAGCAGAATTTGGTTTTTTGTGGTGGCAGATGTCTGACATTGTTTTTAAGGGGGCCAAGTCAAGGTCTAAATTGGAATTTCTATTCTACTTTTTGCGACGCTATATCCTTTTCCAACAAGCGTATATAAGTAAATATTGTACACAAGGGTAGTATTTAATATTAGCTATCTCCAGCCCACATTTGGAAGTTATATCACTTTTACTTTTTGACTAATGGGCCCCAAAAGTATGGTCCGAGTGGTTTTGGAGCCATTTTGACCCCCTGTTATTTTAAATTGGGGCAAGGTGCATTTTTTCTGTTCACATATTTGCAATCTGCATCAAAAGGTTATCCAGAATGCCAAGTTTGAAGGATCTCAGGGGTGTAGTTCTTTACTTAAGGCCCTCTGAATATTGAATTTCACACCGGTACATGTTTTTAGGTGACCCCCCACAAATTTAAAATTGCTGTAGCGTGAAAACGAAGAGGTACAGAGCTCAAATTTTCAGAATTTCAGTTTCTCATGAATATCTTTCAATACACCAAAAAAGAAAGAAATCAGTGAGGTGATGGTGTACTCGATTTGTTGAATTGGCATGGAATGATCCAGATATGCAAAAATTTGACTTTTGATGATCTTTTTGATTTTCTGATTTAGCAAATCACTGATAGTGCCTTTGAGCATACACAAGTTAACGGGGAAAATGCCTTTTTCTTTTTGTACGCCTTCACAATCTTGTTTAAAGTAATTTTGAAGCCCTGTTTACACAACTCTAGCTCTTGAATTGAGTGTCTTGCATATCCACACATCACTGTGCCTTCACGCCATGTTCTCGATCGGCCAGAAGAAGGGCACGGTGTTGTGTTTATGTGCAAGCATCTCAAGTTGAAGAGAGAGCTGTAGTTGTGTAAAAGTGATGTAATAGAACTTTGAACAAGGGCTAGAAGGTGTACTAAAGCCATTCTTTGGTCACGTTTGTGACCTAAAACCAGTAAATTTTTACTTTGAACCCGATGCTGTTCTGTCAACCGTTATTACTTTTTTACATTATTAATAACCTTGAGTCCAAACCTAACCAAAAATGTTTCTATTTATCTTGATTGTTATTTTGTCATGGGGGATAGTTTGGTCACATGTGTGACCTTCTGATGGTCACACACAATTTGGCACCCCAAATTCCACAAAAGTCCAATTTTTTTGCGAGTTTTCTGATAATCAGGTCCAAATTGTTTAGACAAAAAAGTCCACTTTTTGATGGTTCTGTTCAAAAGACCAAAAAGCCCACTATTTTTGAAGTCCCGCACCCCAAAAAAAATAAATCCTGCGTACGGCCCTGATTTACTGGTACATGGGCTGCTACAGCAAGAGGACTATTTAGTATTTCACTTTAATGTGATATCATATGAAATTTTATGTGTCCCATGTTTAAAGGTCGATTCATATCCTCGCCCCTTGTTTTTTGTTTTGTTCAGATATCCCCGAGAAATTATATTTCCAATTTTTAGAAATACAAGACGTTACAACTTTTCTTCCATATCCGATCAAATTTGCACGTAGATTAGAAAAACACGATTCAGACGATATAAAATCTCAACTTTTTTCCAGGTTAAAGACACTATCAGTGATTTGAAAAATATTTGAAATTTGCAGGAATAGCTTCAAAGTGAATGATAATCTGTAGAAATTCGCATAATTTACCTTTTCCACGGTAGAATTGAAAGAAAAGGAAAGAAAACGGCAGTGTTCAAAGATACGATTCTCCATTCAATTACGTGTTGTTAGGAAGTGTCCGTTCGGACATTATGACTAAAATCTCCGATTCAGTCCTATTAGGTGCTTCTGGTCTTATCATTTGCAGGGTGTGTTAGGATAACCTGTACTTGTTACGTACATGCTAAATCTGATTTTTGATGAGTTTTTTCGATTTGCTGATTTAGGCAATCACTGATAGTGTCCCTTTAAGTCGGGATGAGGCCTGTGGATCACGAAACGCCCCTTTAATGTAGTCCTACATGTGTACATCTGTACCAGTCACCGACCCGCTAGTAGGAATCTTGTGCTGTCTTTACAAATGTTCCACTAAATCCAATTTTGGTAACAGAAATACAAAACCCCACAGGGGTATTCCACAGATCCAGAGAAACAAGAATACCGCAACTGGGTGGGTTGAATACTACGAATTTCTATGATGCCTGTGTATCAGTTAACTCCATAAGGTGTCCAGTTAGTGACGTTTGATGGTGGTTTGAGAGTGTGCAGTAGCTGTCCTTTCTTGTCTACGCTGTTTACTCTATCCTGTCTCCAGTCTCCTACAATGATCGTATCCTGCGATGTCACTGCCAGGTACCGTTGGCTCATGCTTACCGTTTAATACGAGTTATGTGCTAGCCATCTTTTTCATGTGTACTGAGTCCCTGTACTTGCCCTCTCCTACCAGTAGCCGACCCTTTTTATCCATTTGTCATCCCTATCAGGTAGTATCCGGCATATCTGAAGGTTTATTGTCAGGAGCGACTGCCACCCATTTACCTTTGTAACCCCCGTGTACTTCATATACCTTACATGCTGAGTCTCATCTTCCAGTAAATTAGTTTCCGTCAGATCACCAACAATTTTTCCAAGGGCCATGTTGTTTCCCAGGTGTTACTCCTTGTGAAGTATCCAAACTAAACTTGTATTCTCCCTCACTGCTGTCCACCTTTACCTTTTCTGCCCAGTAGTCTGCCACAGCAAGATCGCCATTTGGATTGACTGCAATGCTCTCAACATCAAAGAGCTTACCAGGCCCTTGCAAACCAAACTCTCTTGCAATTGCACCCAGGGATCCGCAATGCATAGCTTTTCAAGTTTCTTCTTTTGTGCTGCTTCCTTCTCTGCTATTAAGAGCTTAATAAATTGGACAAAAAGGAGAACGGTTGAATGATTAACCCTTTCTGTCATTTATATATATTTTACTCATAGAATTCAAGTTTGTTTTACTTAAAATTCTTAAACAATTATAGGAATATTTCTGCAATTTGAGTGGTTCTTGCCCACTAAGTAAAGTTAAGGTTATACACTCAAAGCTGAGGTTTTTTTTAGGTTAAGGTGGGTCCCATAGATGGCTCAAGAGTGATTAAATTGGAATGAAAAATCAGTTTTGTCAATAGATGGATTATGATAAAACAAATAACAACCAATGATATGTGTCTTTGTCAAACATTAGTAATTGAGTGATAGCTATACATCTATATGTGTAAGGTTCAAATTCCCTCATTTCCCGGCTTCTCCAGTGACAAGCATGGTGATGGAGAAACTTAAAGACCGACTCAGAGATTTCCCGAGGAGGGCGCCCTCAATTTTTGAACAAATCATGTTTTTTGCATATACATATTGCTTGTCCATATACTAATCACTCTGTGAAATAGCTAAGCTCAAATCGAAGTTCTTCATATAGAAAATCACAACTTTGTTATAAAATTCCTGATCCGGAATTTTTGTTATACACAGTTTCCTATGGTACTGTTATACTACATATAAACGTTTACTGCATGAAAATGACAAATCCGATTCACCTCAAACTTAGGAATTTAGCATTTTATGTGACTATCTTTAGTTCTAGTTGACTATTTTTAATAAATACACACAAAAATTATATTTCAAAAATCTCTGAGTCACCCTTTAAGATGGTTCTAAGAGGGCCTGGCATTAAGCGGATTGTCTGGGTTTGATTCCCGGTGGAGATTCGCGGCCATCTTGAAAGAACAATTTGTTATTGCTCACCCAGATGGCCTACAAATTGAGAAATTCATTTTTTCTCAACCAGGAATCGTACCTGGGCCTTCCACCAACATATCAGATGCACCAACCATACATCCACCTATCTCAATGTCAAAGGTGATTGGCATCAGGGAGTCTGGACTCCAAATGCCCTTTCCTTGGACAATATTGCACCTTGATTTTTGTCAACTTACCACAGATAGAATATGGTCAATAGTAGGTCTCTTATGCCACTCTCTCTCCCAACATTGTTTCATCAAATCAGCCACTTGTTGGGGACAGTCGGGAGGTATTGCCGGTCTCTCGTTGTTGTTGCATATCCGCCATATGATGTTTGGATGTCCTGAACCTTCAAATGGAAACTCTGTTGTCCATAATTCCCAGACAACCACTCCGTAACCATAAAGGTCATAAGAAGGAGAAAGAATATTGTCTCTCAGGAGCTCTGGTGCCATCCATGGATACGATGCTCTCTCTGTTGCATTCTTTATAGTTCGTTCAAGAGTCTTAGCCAAGCCAAAATCGGCCAACTTCAAAATATTGCCAGTCGCAATCAAATAATTGGGTGATTTAATATCTTTGTGTACAATCTTCATTTGTTTCAAATACTGAATAGGTCTAGCAGCCTGTTTTGACCAGTCCAAAAACTGTTCTGTTGAAAGGCGGTCACCTTTTGATCTGCACTGATCAAGGTAGGATCGCAGTGAACCTCCTTTGCAGAGTTCTAACACTAGGTACAGCTCAAATTGTTCATCAACCACTCCAATAAGCTTCACAATATTGGGGTGATCAAGTCCTGACAGGACAGTAATTTCATGCCTGTCAATGTCAATCAATCTTTTGGCTGCAACTTCTTGATTTTTCCACTGAGCTTGGAATACAGCACTAAATCCTCCTTTTCCAATCTGCTTCACCAATTGCAGTTCCTGCCGCCTCATATTCACATTTGCCATATTGTATGATCGGAAAATTTCTATTGAAAATAAGGAAGACATGGTAACAGTTTTAACCTCCTGGGCACTACACGTCTATCAGCATTTAAAGCAATAACAGCACGTTTTTTTGAAGAGCGCCCCCAATTTTCAAAATTTAATATTTTTGCACAGTTATGTTGGTAATTGTGTAGGAAACTATACCTGCGAAGGAGAATGCTAAAAATGTATATTATCATAAATTAAACCCAGGGGGCCCGTTGTATTCAAAGGTGTATATGATGCGTGAACATGGACTTCCGAAATGCACCCTAAACAAGTATTTCTACCGACTAAAAAAGCATCTTTGTGTTTTTGCTCACCATAAACAAGTCTTTTTGTCAGTTTTTGCTACCGTAAACATGTGAGCAATGCATTGTGTTGATAATATACCCTTATTATCTGTCTTTGCTCATGTTGCTTTACTTCCAAATTGCAATATTTTTGATGATTTTGATCTCGCTTACATCACAATTTCCTGGTTACGAAAAAACATACCCTTTTTTCCATATTTTGCTGTTTTTGACACCCTAATCAATGTACGCGCATACATCGCCTGTTGGGAAAAAAGAGACCTTCATCACAGCTGCAAACATCATTTAGCCCCTTTTTACGCGTTTTCTTGTTCACGCATCATATCCACCTTTGAATACAAGTGGCTTCCCCGGGAAATAAACAAGTTTGTAATTAGAATTGGGATCCTAGATTGTACTTAACGGCAGACTGGAAATGCTAAAGTTTATGTCTGTCCATGATGAAATGCAGACGCAGATCTAGGGAGGGGGCGCGCGCCTCCTGGTAATTCTGCAAAAAACTTGCAAAATCAGCCCATATTGGACAGTTTCAGCCTTCAGCCCCCCGGTAATTTTGACGTTTTTCAAATCCTGGATCCGCTCCTGAAATGTCACCTCAAGAAAATGACCTCTAACTTGACTTTTGAATTGCCATTGAATTATTATCGGAGATCTCCGATATTAATTATTTTAACTACAAAACTCCTTCGTTAGCGGCACATAGACATATTTTAGCTTAACCATTCACAGGTATAGTTTACTAGCCAGTTAACCAATACAACCATGTAAAAATCTCAACATTTTTGAAAAATTGGGGTGCTCTTCAAAAAAAGTGCTGTTATTGCTTTAAGTACTAGTTTGATTGGTCACTTGGAAGGTAATATCATATAATGAACAAATCAGAGATACCGTAAGAATTGTGGTATGGTTTACACAGAGATGGGGGGGGGGCAGATTCCCCCCAGTATCTCGGAAACAGATGAACTATCATATGTGTGGTACCAATGGATAGCTATGATCCTCCCGAGTCCGTTGAAACCAAAAAAGTACAAACATACCTTGTATGACGTCACAGTGACGTCAAACATGTCATGCAAAAATGCGAAAAATCTAAGAAAATCGCAAAATTCATGGTTTTTCGCAATTTTTTCAAGCAAAGTTGGATTTTTTGGCCATGATGTGTCAAAGTATGCGCACACATGCTCTTACTACAAATAAATAAGATAAAACATAGTGTAACTGTATCCTTAGCACAAAAAACTGGATTTCTGCTGTTCCCTGTAATTTCAATGGGAAATAGCTTTTCTTCGCACGCAGTGCGCGATTACGTAATGCCACGTCATAACCGTAGGTCCAATTTTGTTCAAATTGGTCTTAAATTGAGCACAAGGCTTCAAAGAAAAAAAGTCTTGTAGTTTCGGCTTTAAAAAATAACAAACAGGTGAGATACGACAAAAAATGTCGAGGGGGCAGATTGTGCATCCCCCCACAGGCCTTTTAGGGTTAACATATAACTTATATCGGGGCACAAGGTGGTTTTCTGAAGATACAGATTTCTCTAAATTTGCACTTGATAGGTGCTAGGACACCTACCGAGAACATTGGTTTAACTGGCAAACAAGCAGAAAAGGGAATCAAAAACTGTTGAATGTTAGAAGTGCCCTGTATAGCCCAAGTCCACGGATCAATGGTTTGGTTGAACACACCCATGTATTTAGAAGATCAAATTATGAAGAATTCCATTATTATATTTTATATATATAGTTCCAGTCTTGCATTCCTGATTATCTGTTTGCAGATTTTGTTGCTTTATAGTGAACAAGATAATTACTCTGACTTACCTTTGTAAATTCAAATTGCAACAGTACTAAATCGTGTACAAATAATTATAAATACTTCCTGGTGTAATGGATTCTGACTGATAAAGTACAGACATATACCCTGTTGATCTCGGTTGCACTTGTGTTAAAGTGAAAATTGTATAGGTAAGTTGTTGAACTGGAACAGTGACCCTGCATTCAAGTATAAGTAATACTCAAATGCTCAGTAATATATTTATTTACACAGGTTATAGTATTGAAACTTCATGACAGGTAGTCCGGCCCATAGAAATGGTAGTGTGACAATTAAAGGTGCAACAAGAGATTTTGAGGCACCCCAAATATTGTGTCATGATAGTAACTTCAAATAGATTAGACACTCAATAGGTTGCTTACCTTGTATTATGCTACAGAAATGTCTTAAAAGAGTGAAAAAGGGTAATTTTTATTTGCTTATATTTCAATGTAAAACATAGGCTGAACTTCGTATTTGCTCCTATACGAAATTAGAAATTGCACAGTTTTTGTACAAAAGAAAGATTTCTCAGCTTAATCCTTTCAGATGGGGATATTTTTTATGGAAAGCTTTACATCAGAGCAAAAATCAGAACTTTCAATTTTTTTAGGGACACCTGATATGTGAAATCTCCTGTTGCACCTTTAAAGATCCTATTATTGATTTCACCCGATTTATCAAAATATTTGAAATTGGCAGGAATAGCTTAAAAGTGGAGGATAAATCTGTAAATTTGCATAAGTTTTTTTTTTACAACTGAAAAATTGACAGAAAAGGACAAAATCAGCAGTGCCTAAAGTTATGAATCTCCATTCAAGTATGTGTTGTAGTAAGTGTCCGTACAGACAGTTATGATTAAAGTACCCAATTTTATCCTTGTTAAGCTGCTTTCAGTCAGATCTTAGGACTTGCAGGGTATGTTAGGATACTTGTTATAAATACCGTATTGTTCCTAATAAACGCCCCGGGGGCGGTGCATTTTTCAAAAAAAAGGGGGTGTTTGTTAAGTCAAAAATGGAAAGTCAAAATCCCCGCAAAAATCACCTCACAGTTATAAAAGATTACTGGGGTCCAGATGTCGTTATACACATGAAATCCACGAACAGCACTTTGTACTTTGTAGAAAGCATTGATGACAACAGCAATCATGATACGGATTACTACAGTCCTGGCCACTAAATCATGCGATTTAGGTAAGCGTAACTCATTTTCTTGAATTGTTTTATCCAAAATCGTAGGGGGGCGTTTATTAGAGCAGGGGTGTTTATCAGGAACAACACGGTATACAAAAATTTTATTTTTGATGATTTTTGATTTTCTGATTTAGCAAATCACTGATAGTGCCTTTTAGGTGGTGCTTCCCCTGTGACCCCCCCCCCCTTTTAAGGATCCGTTTAATACTGCAGACCATGATTATTCATGTAGATTCATTTTGTGATCCGAACACCTTCATATTTACCCTACCGGAGCAGCTGGCAGGGTCTTGTATTCCCCGGGGGAACAATATGAAATGGATATGGGTGTAAGGCTCGCACTTTCAAACTCAGGGGCATTCGAGGACTGAAACAAATTGGGGTATTTGGTTGAGGGGTTTTCCAAGTTAAAAATTTGCAAAATTTTCCAAAAAATGGGGTTCTTGAGTGAGATTTTTGAAAAATTTTCTAAATAATAGGTGTCTTTGGGCTCCTAAAATAGGGGTCTTTTGGTGACAGTGGTAAAATTTTAAAAAAAATGTTTTTTTTTGGTGACATCTTCAAAGTATATAGAGTCTTTGGGTGACAAGGCTGCTGAAATAGGGGTCTTGCATACATGTCACTTCCAAGATGGGAGTGCCCCCCCCATAGCGTGAGTCCCTGGCCCCTCATTCGCAACTAGCAAACATGGCAGCTCAAGATGGCGGTTGCTCATTCGAATAGCAGCACAGTGTAATGACCGTGCATATATTAGAGGACTGAAGGATTCAGTCTACCTCCATGCTTGTATCTTATTGGTTTCTTCTTTCTGTCAATTATGAATCATCCAACATCCAATATTGACACCTAAATTGGTCAAAAGGACAAGTACATGAATGCAAACTTTAGACATGATCGGACCTGTGTCAAAGGTTATGATAGGGTCACAGGGGTCAAGAACATAACCACACATAAAAATTGGCAGAAAAGGAAGAAAAAGGCAGTGTTCATAGATATGAATCTCCATTCAATTACGTGTTGTAGTAAGTGTCCGTACGGACAGTTATGACTGAAATATCCAATTTTGTCCTTATTAGGTTGCTTCTGGTCTTATATATGTTTGAGTACCTGTACTTGTTATAGACATGCAAAAATCTGATTTTTGATTTCTTCAATTTTCTGATTTAGCAAATCACTGAATGATAGTGCCTTTATTTGGAGTCAAAGGGCATGTGGGCAAATTAAAGGGCATTCTTTGATGCAAATAAGCTCATTTGTCAATTGTGATAAGATGATGAAACTTGGTGGGTGTGGTCAACATTCAGTGCCAAAAATGTTGAAGGTCATTTGAAGGTAATGTGAGTCATTGAAGGTCAAATCACTTAACATGTGTTAGAATGATGAAACTTGGTGGGTGTGGTCAACATTCAGTGCCAAACATTTTGAATTTCAAGGTCATGCAGGGTCATCCAAGGTCAAATCACTACACATGGTTGTATGGTCATGAAACCTGGTAGGTGTAATCAACATTTGATACCAACATTTTTCAAGGTCATTTCCAGGTCATGTAGAGTAATCAAAGGTCAAATCAAGGTAAAAATGCTTGGATGGTCATGAAACTTTGTGGGTGTGGTCAACATTCAGTGCTGATTTCAAGGTCATGTGGGGTCTTCCAATGTCAAATGGTTGTATGGAAACTTGGTGGGTGTAGTCAACACTTGATACCAAAACCTTTAATTTCTTATACTTAAATGCCAGGGGGATTTGCAGTATTTTCCTTGTATGATTTAGATGAAAATTATGCTACTTACGCTAGCCACCTCACTTTTCATTTTGAAATGCGACAATATTGCCATGTGCATGAACAAGTCAGAACTGACCTCGGGGGGTTTGTGACTTGCAGTCCTGAGCTAGCCCAGCCTGCTGCACTGCCGTGCACACTGCTGATTCATCAGATGCATGTGGTTTGATCAAATTCATTGTTTACATGATTTTGAGAACACTGAAGTTCAAAATAGTCATGGCGTGCAAATAAACAAGCTCAAAACTTGAAGGGGAGACCCTCGCTGCAAAATTCAGAGTAAGTGAACACGGGTGGTACCAGGGTAAAATCATAGGATGTGCAAAAATCATAGGAGGCGAAACATTACATGATTGCTTCGTATAGGTGAATTTTGAAATTCTCTCCCCCTCCCTTGCCACCGCCCCTGAGTGAACATGCAAATAAAATAAAAAACAAGTAACAATAAAAAATCAAACAAATTCAAATAAAACAAAAATTCACAAATATAAAAAGAGTAATACAAAAAAAAATCAAATAAAAATGCAGGAGCAGAAACTCCAAATTAAAAAAAAAATCCCCAATATGATGTCCTGCTCTTTGTAAAGCTTAAAAAACACTGAAATTAGGGATTTCGGCTTAGATTTACTTAGATTTACTTCGGCCACTGAAGTAAATCATGGGTACTCTAAAAAATTACAAAAAAAATTAAGCCAAATACTATTTTGCATTTCATGCATAGGTTCATAATCGTATAAGTGTGCAATTTGTCACAAAACATTTTCAAAGTTGTATTGCACATTCTAATCTAAGATTGTTTGCTGAAAAGAATAATACTGAAACAAAACCGAAAGGCTTTGATTTACAAGTAGTCCTTTGTATGAATGAACCAACCCTATTGTGGATGTCATTGCAATTGGGTTTAGATATCAGACTACTACAGAAATTTGAATAGTATAACAAGGAAGCAGATATTATGACCTTATGCAGATTGAGGACATCAGTTTCTGTTTTGTAGTTTACATCCAAATTGGTTTCTGTTTTTTAAAGGTGGGTGACGTGACCCGATCATGTTCTGATTCTTCACATTTTATCCCTCACTTGGAAACATCAACAAACAAATTTTGAGTTAAATCAGTTCAGCTGTTGGGGTAGTAGATGCAAAAATGTCCACTAAATTGGAGCACAGGATGTGTATTAATGTCATCCACATTTGGACATTTTTGCTCATAACATCAATAGGAAACATTTCCTAGGCCATAAATTTCAGTGAACAAAAAAAAAAGAACTTTCCGCTGATGCCAAAATTGTGATTTTGATGGGTAAAGTGGGGCGAGGATGTATAGAAAAGATTGGTCTTTCACAAAAGATTACATGCATAATTAAAAATGTAGGTGCCTCCACTGCCTTGATCAACTGTAGTAAACCCTTGACTGTAAGTGTGTGTGTGGTTGCGTGCTTTTGGTTTACAGAAATTAATCCATAAATTTCATATTTCTGCCTAAGTAGGTGGTAGGGCAAAAAAAAAAGCCATGGGAAAACACCTTTCAAAATTAAAAACCTCATTTATTGTTTCGTAGTTCAACCTTGCTTTAGGGTTGGCCTTCCAAATGTTTGCAGGTGTTTGGTAAGCCATCTCAAACCCAACAAGGACTGTAGAGCTGTTTTGACTCATTTTCACATGTGTGTTCATGCTATTTTCTGTTCATATACTTGTTCCGGGTTAATTAATATTCCAAAAAATATACCTTTCGAAAAAAAACACAAAAGCAAAGTTGTTATTCACCATTGGACCCAACAAGACATTGGGGTCCAACTTGAAATCGTATTTCTTCTTTGGATTTTTTATTCATTTACACTGCTTTTTACTGGCAAACGACACCAAACTGGGTCCAGGTGAATATTGAATTTTGACTCTGAAACTTTGATGGCAGACCCATTCGTGAATTAGGGACTCTTTCAAAAGTAATAATTATTGATTCTGGGCTCGTTGCGCTTGCTTTGATTTCAGGTGGTTTGCTGTGCATTAATGCAGGGTATATATGCATCGTTGAAATACCGATACTTTTGATAGAGGCCCTGTCTGTTTTTATTCATTTTGTTATGAACAAAAGAATCATACAGCTCTCCTGCCGTCCATTCAAAGCTAGTCAAGGTAATGTCGATGTGACTCCTTGAATAGCATTCTCTTTTGTTATTGCAAAATTCAGTGCAAATACAACGGTTTCGGATTTTCCCCTGTTGAACAAAGTTTTGCATTATTCATTACATACCAGTGGCGGACAATATTGATCGTGAATCAGATCCTCCGACACAACTTTTACAACCTTCAAAGTGGAGTCAATGGCACCTGCCACAAAACGTCATACTACTGTACAAAACTTCAAACATTTATCGCTCATTTTCAGAACGAGGTAAACTCCCCAATTACAATATATTGAAGGTTAAAGGTTGCCATTCCTTTTGTCATGTCAAAAACGTCTTAGGTTCCAAGATCTCCAACAACTTTCTTTTCGTGATTTTTGTTGAACGTGCGTATTTTTTGAAATAATTAATAAAACCAGAACATTCTAAGTTAATTGAACAGACTAATTTCGAATGTTCCAGGAAAATGAACATTTTGTACCTTTTTGAAGCAGAAATTAACAGATTCCCAAAGGATTAAAAAAGTACTTAAAACGCTACTGTGACCACTCATTCCAGCCCCATCTGCCATATTCCATCAGCAACCATCATTCAGCCCATGCTGTCCTATGCCATCAGAAATCCAATCCTCAAATGTTATATTGGGGACAAATCTGGATCAGATTTTATGTTCAATTTAGCCTAAAATCCTTTCTATTTAATTCATTTATTTACTTTTAGTTCGAATTTTATTTGCACCTACAGATAAAATTGGTTAAGGTATATGTTGAGTTTTCATCCATTTTCCAACATTTTCCCTAAGGTTATTCATATTATGGTACTAGATCAAACTGATATCATATAGTAATAAAAAAGCCGTAAAGGGATTAAGCAACGATTGCTATCGCGAAACAATCGAAAAAAATCATCAAAATTCTATTTTTACATTTTGTTACTGGCATGGATCTGCGACATACCTGCAAGTGGCTCCTTGAATCCGTGTATTAAGACATGCATACTTTTGTCATACGACTCTGTATTTCTATACGGGCGTATCAAATTCCGACTTGAGATCAAAAAAGCCTTTTCCCGGTGAATCACAGATTTTCAACGTGATATTGTGCACCATGATCAATGCAATTTGAACCTCAAACACAAACATTATTGATCTTTGTTATTCTGTACTGGATTAAACCACAATCAGCTGTTTAGTGTAGATTTTGAGACGCCGTCGCAGTATGTTCCTCTTTTTTGGTGACGGTATGACAAATTACCGCAATCTTCATTTTTTCACTATTTGGTGGTTTGCGTCTACATTAAGCAGTTATATGGAATTGTACACACGTAGCCCTATTTATAAGTTGAAAATGCATTTCCACATTTTTTTTCGATTCTTTCTCATTATCGCTGCTAATCCCTTTAATTGTGTTTAGTTTCTTTCATCCACTCGTCTGTAACTTTTAATTGTTCAATCTTACTACCGAATTATATCAACCAATCATTACAATTGTTAATTTAAAAGCATTTTGGAAACAAAATTGAGGTTTGCCAAAATAGGTGGCATAAACCTTGTGGTTTAAACCGGTTTTAACTGGTTTAAACCAGGCGGTTTTTACCAGCCAACCCTGCTGCAAGTCATTGAAGGAATAACATGGTAATGGAACCTCTGGGAACCTCCCAATTGGTGCATCTTGCTCATCAGGCTTGTAGGAGACAGCATGTTGGCTCCTTGCCAAGACCCTATCCATCTTCTCATATAGTGCACACCCATGAATCTAAACGATTTGCCTTTACCGTACCTTTTTGTATGACATGTCAACCTAACCGCAACAGCAAATTCCAAACTGCATCAACTTCTGGGTGCTAGTCTTTTTTCAAGACTTACCGGTAGAAGGGCGCTCTTATGCATATCGCCAGTTACAGACTTACTAAAAGCGAGGCCTGGCACGAATATTTAAATCTAAATGACCGTTATTCATTGGAAAATTAACACGATTTTGCAGTGGTTTTAATCCACTAACCCCCGAGGATTTTTGAGCCAATATTTTTTCTTAATTTATCATGATCTACTAAGATCTTTTGAACAAAGGTTTAAGAGATGATTTTTTTATGTCACTGGGACCGAGACTGCCATAGTAAATGCACGTAGCAGTTCCACAAATTACCGTGTGGAAATCCCCAAGTGCCCAAATCTATCAGATCGTGTCCTACCCCCCCTGGTAATTAGGCCGCTGTGTGGGATGCAAAACCCCACAACACACCTACACTGGGGGAGTTTAGCCCTTGCAGCTGGGGTAACTTGCTTGGGCACAAACTTACCTTAGTTTACCATTGCCATCATACTCGGTAGACGTTTCATATAATATAGAAGTCCCATTGATGCACATGGAGTATTGCCATTCATTTCCGTCAAGCACTACTGCATCACGTCCACACGGCGCATGACGGAATCAATTGTAATACCTCATTTGCATCAATGGGACTTCTATATGAAAGTTTACCTGATACTCTTTGTCAAGTACCCTTTACAAAGGTGATCGTGCGATCGACTGCTAACCCCGCTCCTTCTGATGGTCGTGCGCATACATCTTGTCACGGCTTTTTGCTCCCTCGTCCTCCTTGGTTTTTGAGTGACATTACACTTGCCTTTTTTGTAAACAGTCTGGGGCAAATATGCCCCCTGGCGATCTGCAGGTACAACAATAGAAAAGTTTTTTCTATTTTTTGCTTTTTTTACAAACTGTTCTTTTAGGCAGGGTATATATTTCGGCACTTTTTTCCCATATACCCATGGTACCAGCAGTCCTTGGAAAGTTTAATCCCCTATCTGTAGTGAATGTATTTAAAGGTGCCACAAGAGAATTCACACATATTAGGTTCTCCCTAAAAAATCGAAAATACTGATTTTTACACTGATGTAAAGCTTTCCATCAAAAATTCCCCATCTGATAGAATTAAAGCTGAGAAATGTTTCCTTTAATATGTTTTATTTGAATATAGCAAATAAAAATCACATCTTTTTTCTCTTTGTTTTTAAGACATTCTGTAGCAAATACATGGTAAGTAAATCTATTGAGTTCTCATATATATGAAATTACTATTAGACACAAATTTGGGGTGCATTAAAACTTTGTTGCACCTTTAAATGTATCGTATATACACAGGACCAGCAGAAAAGGGGCTTGTTCCGATCATCTTTGAGGACATTCTGCTTCCCGGAAGTAGTATCAAATTTGATATCATATTCAAAAGGTTCATTTTTCTCAAATAGTCAAAAACTTTCAGCCTTCAAATCCATTCTTTCCCAAGATAGAAGGAAAAGACTGTTTTAAATGGTTAACCATGCATCCCTAATATTAGCACAGTAGTACTAAGGGCATGCATATGCGTTATCGCCTCTACCATCCAACCAAACCTGTTTGTTTCACATGATGCTTGGTGGTAAGTTTATTTAAGTGCCTGGCCCTCAGTTGAAGGAGTGACACAATATGTGCCATAAATCATAACAGGCCCATCTCTAACACAAGAGTAAAGTTTGAGACATACTAGCCACTGACATTTTTTGATGCCAAGCTTTGGAAAAGGGGCTTAGGCCTACAAAAATATTTGTGTCATTCGTTGGATTTTTTATGAGATTAATTCACAATGTTTTTCTCCAAAATGAAAGCAATATACTTACTATTTAAATCCTTTTTCAATACAAAGATCTTTTACCGTTAAGTGTAGGTTTTTTATTTTATTGTGTTGAAAAAGGAAAATCATGGTTGGTTGGATTTTTTTTTATTTTGTGCGTAATTGGCATAAAAAAATTTGAGCCGGCAGGTTTTTTCTTGGGTCAGATTGGGTTACCGCAAACAATTTTTTTTGCATATGGTGGTCTTGTCGTCTATGCTGCAAACGACACTTAAAGGCTGACCAGATATTTCCCGACTGAAAGGGTGCACTCAATTTTCAGACAAATGGTATTTTTGCATATACGTAATGCTTTTCCTACACTTATCACTGTGTCAAATAACTAAAGCTCAAATCAAGTCCTGCATAGAAAATCACAACTTTGTTATAAAAGTCCGGGATCTGGCATTTTTTGTTTTACACATTCTATGGCACTGTTTATACTGTACATAAATGTTACTGCCATAAAACGAAAAACCGATTCATCTCTAACTTTGTCAATTAAACATTTAGGCGACTATATTTATTTCTAGATTATTATTCTTAATTTATTACTACAACAACGAAAAATATCTTTTCAAAATCTCTGAGTCACCCTTTAAATTCAGCTAAACACACAGCTGAAAACACCATCACTAAATCAAGGTCCATCCATGAAAGAATACCGACTTTTATTACCGCAGTGGGGAAAACTTTGGACAACAGCTGGCATGCATAAGAAAAAGAAATTCCTCAAACAATTAACTACATTAAGTTTGACAGACTGTGAATATTTGAACCAAGAGTAGATCAGAATATTCAAATCATAACTTTCCACATGTACACAGGTACCAGGTGACCCATAAAAACTTTACCCAAATGAAAGTGATATTTTTCCATTTCTTTTGGTTTGATATCGGTGGATTTTATTAACAAAGACTGGGTAATAGAGCATCTTACCTGAAATTTTTTTGTTCATTTGGTTGGAGTGTTCCAAGATATGGTCCACTGAACAATAAGTCAGCACAACAGACTTGTCCACGGATCATCATTTTTCTTAGGCATGGAAAGCCCCAAATCGAGCAGATCGTGTCCTACCCCCTTCCCTGACACAAGACAGGAAACGGGTATTTAGCACAACTGCATGCTATAATCTGCTCGATTTGGGCATTTCCATGCCTAAGAAAAATGATGCTCTGTGGACAAGTCTGTTTTGCTGACAATTTTTTTTCAGGCAAGATGCTCAATTACCCATTCTTTATGATAAAATAAAATCCACAGATATCAAGTTAAAAAAAAGTGGAAAAATATCACTTTCATTTTGGGTAAAGTTTTTATTGGGTCACCCTGTATTCCCCTCTTTGGTGTCCATCAATGGATGGTACTTCATATGTACCCCTGGCCCTGGTGTTACTGCAGACAACCATTCATCTAAATCTGCTGCTGTGGTACCATCAAGGGGGAAATTTCAGACTTGGTTCAATCCAACTTGGACCAGATCAGAAATGGACCTAGTAGAAAGTGGACCAATTCCCATTTATTCCATTCTGATTTTGGATCAAATGAGAATTGAACAAAGTGGGATTGGACCAAGTGGGTGGAAATCCTTTCAGGTAACAGGCCCATAGCAGGATTGTACTTTAGAGCAGTCGGTGATGGAATCTGCAATTGCCTGCAGTTTCCCTAATGGAGTGTATCGGGTGCCTGTCCCTATCAGCTCCATATAACTTTGCATAACATGTGCACCATGAAGTTACATTAAGGGTTTATGGCAAAAAGGCCCCATCTGCAATAGCTGCCATATATCAGTTGTTCTTATTAAGTGTTTTATCCTGCCAAATCTAACACCTGGCAGCTATTGCAGATGCAGCCTTTTTGCTCTAAACCCTCGACATGATGAATTGCCATATCAGCTAAGAAACCATGGTGTACAGAAGACAGTACCAATTGCAGTGTTACACACATTTTTGGTCTATTAAAGGTGCATTTCGTGATTCCAGCACCTTCTGTTTTATTCACTGTTCACTAGATATCCTTGAGAAAAGCTTATTCCCAAAATATGATTTGATTCTGCTCTTGCGGTTTTGTGTTATGAGCAATTGCTTGTTTCCAACGGCCCCATAGGCCACTGTGCTCTAATTTCTGTCCGTTTATGGACAGAAAATACAAAATTACTAATTTTTTTTACAGATACGCCCAAATTTGCACGTAAGATTAGGTACACATGGATTACTAAGGCTAGCGGTTCAGATGATATAAAAATCTCAACTTTTTTTTAGGTCGGGGGACGAGGCTGTGGATCACAAAAATGCCCCTTTAATAAGGTAAGGAATCTAACTGTGTAGATGAATATACTCCTGTACAGAAATAAAGTGAAATAAAAGTTAACCCCCCCTGGTATTGAGAGTCACTGAACTGTTAAAAAGGGAATTGAGATTTTATTATAATGTAAGCACCAAACTGTCTTCCTACAGCCTTATTTTTTCTCTGGCTTTCTAGGATAATGAGAACAAACATGAAATGGACGATAAAGAAGAAAAGTTTGAAATATAATTTTTAGCATTTTATCTCAAGTAAATTGTAAATAAGCTGAAATATAGAAAAGGCAAAATAAAAGTCGGCAGGTTTTTCTTGGGGTCGGTTGGGTTACCGCAAACAATTTTTTTTTTGCGTTATGGTGGCCTTGTAGTCTATTCTGCAAACTAAAACTTAAAGGATGACTCAGAGATTTCCCAATGAGGGCGCACTCAATTTTCAAACAAATCATGTTTTTTGCATGTACATAATGCTTTTCCATATACTAATCATTGTGTGAAAACAATTTGAAAAAAACTAGCTCAAAACGAAGTCCTTAATATAGAAAATCACAACTTTGTTATTAAAAATTTTTTAAATAATTGGAAATTTTGTTACACGGTATCCTATGGCACTGTTATACTGTGCATAAATTGCTTTACTGCATGAAAACGGGAAAAAATCCGATTTATCTCTAACTTTGGAAAGTTGAACATTTTAGGTGACTATCTTTAGTTGTAGATGACTATTTTTAAGTTCTACTCAAACCATCATATTTTGAAATCTCTGAGTCAGCCTTTAAGTCAACCTAGCAACACACAGATGGAATGAAAACACCATCAATAAATCAGTCAACATTCAATGAAAATGAAATACCGACTTTTATTACCCCAGTGGGTAAAAAACTTTGGCCAACAGCTGCATGCATAAAGAAAAGAAAGAATTACCTCAACAATTATTAAATTACAAATTATTAAGTTTTGACCAGACTATGACTAATTGACAAACGATGTAGATCAGAAATACTTTTCAAATATAAATTTCACAGGTACACAGTTATATTCCCCTCTTTGGGTCCATCAAGGGACCGGTAATTCATATGTACCCATGGCTCTGGTTGTTACTGCAGACAACCCAGTAATCTAAATCTGTTGCTGTATGGTACCATCAAGGGGGAAATTTCAGACTTGGTTCAATCCCAACTTGGACCAGATCAGAAACTGGACCCTAGTAGAAAGTGGACAATTCACATTTATTCCATTTGATTTTGGATCAAAATGGGAATTGAGCAAAGTGGGATTGGACCAAGTGGGTGGAAGGAGTAAATCCTTTTCAGGTAACAGGCCCATAGCAGGATTGTACTTTAGAACAGGTCGGGATGAATTCCAATGCCTGCAGTTTCCCTAATGGAGTGTATCGGGTAACTGTCCCCATTCCAGCTCCATATACCTTTGCTAACATGTGCACCATGAGAGTACATCAAGGGGTTTTATGGCCAAAATGGTTGTATTAGTCAATCCCACAATGCACCAGTTTTTGTGAAATTTCACCATCAATAGGGTCATGTGATACCAAAAATCCATATTCTAAAACTTAAAAACCACTGACGTTAATGATTCATTTTAGCCCACAAAGCGTTAGTAGTTAGGGGAATTTTTTGGAATGTATGAAAAATGTCTGTTGTTGGTTCTTCAACTTTTGAAAACACTTTCTATTCCTAAAGACTGACATGTGTTTAGGACAATACAGGATAGGCACATTGTTATGCATCATGGGATTGATTCAAAACACCCCCTCGGTTTATGGCAAGGAGGCCCCCATCTGCATAGCTGCCAGTTGCCAATTGTGTTCTTATTAAGTGTTTACCTGCCCAAATCTAACACCTGACAGCTTTTGCAGAGCAGCCTTTTGCCACTAAACTTAGACATGTATATGACATTGCCATATCGCTAAGAAACCATGGTCTGACAGTAACCAATTGCAGTGTTACACATAGTTTGGTTTCTATAATAAGGTAAGGAAATCTGACTGGTAGATGAATATATCCTGTGAGAAATAAAAGTGAACAAAATTAAAGTTAACCCCCTGGGATGAGAGTCACTGAACTGTGAAAAGGGAATTGAGAGTTTACAGAAATTGAAGCACCAAAAATGCTTGTTCCTAAAGCCTGATTTTTTTCTCTGGCTTCTGCAGGATCATGAGACAAACAAACATGAAAGGACGATAAAGAGAAAGTTTGAACTATATTTTTAGCATGTGATCTCGTAAATTGTTAAAAAGCTGTGACGGACATCTAGAAAAGGCGAAATAAAAACAAGCTGATGATATCAGTTGGAGAGTGAAAGCCAATACACAGATTGTACATTAAAACAATCCTAGAAATTGTATATTAGGTAGCTGTTCAAAATTACTTTTTGCAGTTATAGTCTTTTGAAATTATACCTTTATACATGCACTTTTTTATAGAAAAGTATATAATCGATCTTTGGAAAATAAGTTCCAGATCAAGTTTTGCATTAACATTTCACATGCTACAACTGAAACCACCGGCAACTCTTGTTAATGTTATGATCCAAAATTTGTGTGGAAAAAAACTCCACACCTCCATTATAGAAGAACCCACCATTCTTTTAACAATATAGGTTATTTTCAGCGTGTAGTGGTTTCGCTAGCGTAACATCTCACTGGCGGGGTGATTCGCGGCAGTGCCCTTGACAACACGCCGAGTGCTGAGTGGCTCGATCGTGCGCGATTCAGTGCATAATTTGCATTAGCACTGGGCAACGGACCGTGGCATGACAAGACGGACTACGCGTTTTAAAGGAATTGATGACTCAGACTCGCCCCTTTATGTACCTTTACTAAGTACAATGTGTGAATAAGTGTAGCCTTTCCAATTAATACTTAAAACATACAAAAGTCTTTCACCTCACCAGGAATATAACCTCTAACAAAAGGTGTTAGTTCCCGCACTATTCGTCATTCAGATCAATTAATACCCGACATCAAAGTACTTGATCTATCAAGTGTGACCATACTTTATGCATTACATTATCCAACATGCATGTAGTTCTTTCCCGGCAAGACAAGATGGCCCCTAATCGAAGGTGTGGAAACATCTCTAGTGGTCTCCCTCCAAAATGAATATGAGCTGCCAATCATAAACACCCTATTCATTTGCATGCTATAGACCTTTGGATATGAACATCGGGTAATAACATCAGTTAGAAATAAGAGAAAATACAAACAACTAACAAGAATCTGGCAGAGTGATGACATTACATTACAAAGGCAAATCTAAGGTTTCATTGAAAAACTAATCCGATATCGGCTGGTTTCGCCCACAAAAGTGTGTTGGCTGCATGGGCCTACCGGCCAAATCTGTACCGTCTAAAATTCTTGGTGTGCGATGGCAGAGGGAAATTGCCAAGTGAGGTCCAGTTTGTTAAAGGGTTAGGCTCTCAATACATTAGACAATGCACTTCCAGCGACAGAGGTTCGATTGGAAAAGCGGATCTTATATAAAAATAGTAATAACCAGAGCAAACCTCTGAGGGCAAGCATGGAACAGAGGAACGGTTTATTAAGTGCTGGGAAAACAATAATTGCAGCGATATGGTAGTATACTTAGTAACAAACCTCCCCCCCCCACAAAATAGTTCCTGGCAAAGATTCCGCTAAGTTTCCAACAGGGGCCAAATTCCATAATTTCATTCTTTATAAGGAAAAAAAGCCAAAATTTCCCTTGCATACCAAAACTCCCCATTATAAGGAAATTCCATATACCCAATTTTTGCTTTGCCTGATGTGCACGATCATCATATTTGCGTGGTTTATGGAAAGCCAAGATAATTCTAATAATGGCTTATATGGATTGGCAGTCGATATCAAATGCTGTAATTAAGCACATGTTCAGGTCAATTTTTCATGTTCATTTATTTTGAGTAAGCATGCTTTGACAACAGGATGGCATTTCACAGACAATTGGTACGGTATGGTCGTTTGGTTGTGACCTGGGTCACTAGTGACCCCCCACTGATGAGTGAGCGTTTTACGGGAATTCCTCAGGGTCAATAGAGTGACCCAGGGGTCACTAAACAGCCCATACCCCATGTGGTTAATCATGGTTAAGGTACTCCATCGTACAACCACATCCTACTAATTCTGATGATTATGATGTTGAACCAAACAGCCAATGGTTAAATATTATCATTTCTCTCAACAAGAGCAACAAAATGCCCCTGTGACCTGCGTCCATAAATGCAAGGACAGCTCTGAGTAAGTAGAATTACTTGTCTCTGCATGCAGAATTCCAGTTGAAAGATGTTTGTGTGTTATAGCTGACTTAGCAGCCATTTGCTAATCCGAAACATCGAAAAAATCATCAAAATTCATAGTTTGATATTTTTTTTACTGGCACGGATGGATCCGACAATAACCTAGCAGTTGTTTGCTTGAAATCCGTGCATTTAAGACAAGGCGTAACTTTTATCTGTGAGTCTGTAATTTATATACGTGCGTATCAAAATTCCACTTGAGATCACGCCTTCCGGTGAATATCACAGAGTTTCATTGTATATTGTGCACCATTATCAATTATGTTTGACCCACAAAAACACAAACATAATGATTTAGGTTATTCTGTCCTGGTTGTAAAACCAGAAGAATCAGCTATTTAGTGCAGGTTTTGAGACGCGTCGCTGTAGTCTATTGCAGGAGACGGTTTTTATGACAAAATTTCTCAAATACTTATTTTTCACTATTTGGTGGTTTTTCTGCATTAAAGCAGGTTAATTGGAATTGTACACACTTATCCCTGATTTATAAGTTAAAAACATGCATTCTCGCTGATAATCCCCTTTAAAAGGGACCTGTCTTGGTAGGCTCCCTCTTTGCAACACGTGATTGTATATACCTCATGCATAGATTTTCTCCTTCAACTACATACACTGTATCGCCATTATGTTTTGTACAGCTAAAAAATAACCCATTTTAAGTGCCTCACTATGAGCTATTAAAATCTCACTTCCCTCGAACACAGTTTTTTCAGTAGCTTTCATTCAACCAATGTTCTTTTGAAAATAAACAACACCCCCTGGTTTTTTGGGTTGATATTCAATACCCAGATCACATACGTCAGTTCTAAATACAATGTATGTACAAAGGTACAAAAACCCACGGAACTGTGTCCTTGGAGGGAGGAGCATACTGTAACTCATAGTGCCTTTACACACTATCTTGGAAAGCCCAAGAGTTCCAGCAGAATGAATGCACATAATTTGGATCATAAAAAAGGACTATTTTTCCCAATTTTCCAACATTTTTACTCAATTTCATTGTATGTTACGTTTAAATTTGTCCCGAAAAAAATCAATTTGCTATTTGTTAGGTTTAATTTCATCTTTGGTCAAATATTTTCAAACATTAGTCACTTATTTTCACATAATGCTCAGTGTTATTTGTATAATCAGGCGCAGATCCAGGAGAGGGGCGGAAGGGGGCTCGCGCCTTCGTAATTCTGCAAAAAAAAAATTTACCAAGGACCATTTTGGACAAATTACAGCCTTTCAGCCCCCCGGTAATTTTGACGTTTTTTCAAATCCTGGATCTGCCCCTGATAATTCTGTCCAATATTGTCTCGACTATAGTGTCAATTGTTATAAGCAGTTTAGTCTTTGTGCAAATTAATTTCGTAGAATTAGCATTGCATTTTGTTGTGTGTGTCATCTTCAGTAGAAAGCATTTAACACATGCATGTATAGGCTTATAGCCTACTTATGTTTTGTTTTTATTGTTATTTTGTGGGTCTTCTATGTTTTATAATTATTTACTTTTTACCTCATTCTATTTTTTTTTCAAGTTTGTTTTTCTTTTTACCATTTCTTATATTTTTATCATTTTCTCCCCTTTAACCCTTTTTAAGTTTCTGTTTAGGAAATAAATGAATGGAATATTCTATTTATTTTTAGGAAGCTAGGTATACCGAAACAAAAATCTATTTGGTACTGCGACAACTGACAAAACTCAATTTGATACAAGTAGGCCAAGTAAGCACAACATGTCTGTGCTTCAAAAACGCCTGACAAATTTCATTGATAAAAGAAATAAAATATTTGACCAAAGACGAAATCCATTTGTGAATGCGGCAACTGCTAACAGGTGGGACGAACTACATGCAATATTGGACGAAATAAAGTGACCATATGACAAAAATAATTCGACAAATTTGGAAAATAAATGCCCATTGACTAAATTAAAGTTAACAAACCTATGCATAGGATTATCGGGACGAATTTAAATATTACGAATAGTTAAAATGAAAAATGTTTGAAATAACTGGGGAACCTATATAATTTAATTTTATCATCACAGCATTGTATATTTCCTTTTAATTTCTGTGGAAGGGCCAAACCATTTATGCCACTTGATGTGCTCCATCTTCACCAATAAACTGACTCACATCTATGTAGGAGTTATGCGATATATGAGATTTGACTGTTAGGAAAGGTAATGGTTCATTTATCTTTGAGTCCGTGCAAGAAGGTCATATGTGCAAGAGCTGCCATTGGTCAGAAATTCCCATCTAACATAGTATTATACCAAGTCTTTGGTCAGCGGCTCTCGAAATGGTTCTTCAGGCGACTGTGTCACCTGAAGAACCATTTCAAGAGCCACTGACTCAAGGAAATTTAAATTGAGAAATCCTAATTCAATAAAAAAAAAAAAAAAAAAAAAGAAATAAAATATTTGACCAAAGACGAAATCCATTTGTGAATGCGGCAACTGCTAACAGGCGGGACGAACTACATGCAATATTGGACGAAATAAAGTGACCATATGACAAAAATAATTCGACAAATTTGGAAAATAAATGCCCATTGACTAAATTAAAGTTAACAAACCTATGCATAGGATTATCGGGACGAATTTAAATATTACGAATAGTTAAAATGAAAAATGTTTGAAATAACTGGGGAACCTATATAATTTAATTTTATCATCACAGCATTGTATATTTCCTTTTAATTTCTGTGGAAGGGCCAAACCATTTATGTAGAGATTAACCAATATTTTTATCGGACATCGGATCGGAGGCCGATTTTGCAAAATCGGCAGAAAATCGGATCGGCAAAAATATATCAGAGCCTGCCGATTCTTAGCCGATGTACTGAATGAAAGAAAGGGACAAAGCAAAATAGGTATTTTTACAGTTTTTAAGTAGAAAAATGGAACAAAAGCTGCTCAAAAAGTTAACCTTATCCTCTGAAATTCCTCATTGGAACTTGTAGCAAATGTGAACCACACAGATTTATTTAATTACAATCATCGTTGCCAATTCCTAAGTTAAAAAAATGGAACCTAGTCGGATCATCGGATCGTATCGGTGGATCGGCCGATACTACAAAAAGAATATCGGCCATCGGATCGGCAGAGGAAACCCTGGATCGGTTAATCTCTACATTTATGCCACTTGATGTGCTCCATCTTCACCAATAAACTGACTCACATCTATGTAGGAGTTATGCGATATATGAGATTTGACTGTTAGGAAAGGTAATGGTTCATTTATCTTTGAGTCCGTGCAAGAAGGTCATATGTGCAAGAGCTGCCATTGGTCAGAAATTCCCATCTAACATAGTATTATACCAAGTCTTTGGTCAGCGGCTCTCGAAATGGTTCTTCAGGCGACTGTGTCACCTGAAGAACCATTTCAAGAGCCACTGACTCAAGGAAATTTAAATTGAGAAATCCTAATTCAATACACCGATTATTTTATCTTTCAGTAGACATGAATACTGTAATTTCATTGGTTGATAGCCTTTTGAGATATATTTTCGTATCACTTGGCTCTCCTGAGTAATTAAAGTAATATATCCCGTATCATACAGCGCTTTATCAGTATCACACACACTCGCTCAATTTACATAGGGAGACATAGCCCAAGTATAATCTAGTATCTGTGTAAGAGCCATACGATACGGAATGTACAACAAGCGTGTGCACGCTGCTCGCTACTTGCACTACAAATAACTTTCCTTCCAAATAATAAGTAGAAAGGCAGAGGCAAGCAAATTGCGCTATACGCCTAAGAATTTAAGTAAGTGAAATTAAAACAAAGCTCAGTTTGCTAATGTTTTAATAATATTGTTAGTAAATTAATGTCTACTGAATGATAAATTTGTTACCCCAGTTTGTTCTCATGCAATAAGAAAAATATCAATGGTTTTGGTGCCATACCACATTCGGCCTGTGGTATAACATCAAAACCATTGATATCTTTTTGTATTGCATGAACAAACGGGATAACTAATAGTATCACATGGCAGCTATTGCACTAACAACTTTCTTGTACACACATGACGGTATGTGATGTAATCAAACTAAATATAATATACAGCTAGCCGATTCCATTGTTCACCCTCCTTTTTATTTCATTGTTCTGAGACTGAGCAACACTTAAAAGACAGACTTGGAGATTTCGAAATATAATTGTTTGAAATTTGAGGGCGCCCTCGGGAAATCTCCAAGTTCACCTTTAAATTACCATCTCTCTGGAATCGTAAGTCCAATTGAGATGAAATTATCAGCAAAATGATGTCCAGAATGATGGTACATAAACAAATTAAAAACTAAATTTTGATTTTGCTTGAAAAAATACTAATTTCACTTGATTGCATGACATACTTGCAACACAAAAAGTGGATAATTCAATTAACAAGTCATCATCAAATTCCAACAAGACAGCATACCTTAGTCACATATAGCAAATTCTTTTTTAGTCATTTATCTTTTTTCAAACTTAGTTTCATCTTTCTGTTCAACCATTTCCTTGTATTGCATACAATGAATAAAACAAATTTCCAGTAGAAAAATCATACAAAACTCATACGAAGTCTATATCTGTAATAGTCAAACTATTCTGGATTTGAAAATATTAATTATTCAAATTGATACAATAACATATGAGTTGAATAGCCATAGCTGATAATTGTATATACAATATCTATGATACAATCGAGCTAGAAGCCGATTTCATACAAGTTTGAATGTTCTTAAATAATTTATCTATAAAAATTTGGTCCACTCAGGGCTATTTAAGTAAATACAATACTGTACATTAAATACAAAAATGGTATAGTTGCAACTTTTTTTCTGGATATCTTATACAATACTAAAATATTTCTATTTCTGTAAATTCCTCTATCTTAGTTCAATGACCCTTCTTCATGTGCTGGTATTCTGAAAGGGAGACTAACTTTAGACCTAGGTTTAAACCAGGGTTAGTCCTACATGAGTGGACCTTTTTTCTTTTCAAAATACTGTGAAAGTTAAACGTAACGGGTGAGAAAATTCCTCATGGATGGGATGGAACAGCCCATCCATGAGAAATTTTCTTACCCGCTACAGCACATTTTTAGAGTATGTTGGAAGGAAAAAAGGTCGAGTCATGTAGGACTAACCCTGGTTTAAACCCAGGACTAAAGTTAGACTCCCTTTCAGAATACCAGCCATGATGTTTAACTAAAAGGTACGTTAGAATTTCAATTGTCTTAAAGGTGCATTTTGTGATCCAAAATTCCAAGCACCTTTACTTTTGTTTATGGTTCACTAGATATCCTCAAGAAAAGGTTATTTCCAACATTTCAGTTGATTCTATACTGTAAAAGTGGAAATTTTCACGCTGACATTAATTTTTGCGCTTTTCGCACACTTCTGAGCTAGCGCGAAATTAAAAACCCGCAAAAACGTTTATTTTGTGCGTAGGTCTATGTAGGATAGCTGAAAAGAGCGAATTTAAAAACAAGCAAAAATAATAAAAATTGCTGAAACGCGAAAAATTACACGCGCGAAAATTATCACTTTTACAGTAGCGCGCTTTAAAGGTGCAACGAGAGATTTTGAGGCACCCAAATATTGTGTTATAATAGTAATTTCATATAGATTTGACACTTAGATTTCTTATGTTGTATTTGGCTACAATAATGTCTTAAAGGAGAGAAAAAACAGTGATTTTGATTTGCTTATTTCAATATAAAATATAGGCTGAATTTCGTATTTGCTCCTCTACGAAATTAGGAATTTCACAATTTTTGTACCAAAGAAACATTTCTCAGCTAAATCCTTTTAGATGGGGATATTTTTGATGGAAAGGTTTACTTTAGGGTAAAAATCAGTACTTTTGATTTTTTAGGGACACCTGGTATGTGAAATCTCTCGTTGCACCTTTAATGTTATGAGCAAATGTACCTATCTCGCTGCCTTATCAGAGGGTGTATTGAGTCAATCCCACAATGCACTAGTTTTGGGAAATTTCACCTCAATAGGGTCATGTGATAACATAAAAATCCTATTCCTAACACATAAAAATCCTGACTTTAACCCTCATTTTAACCCACAAAGCATTAGTACTTAAGGAATTTTTAGCATGATTATGAAATATCTTGTGGTTCTTAAACTTTTTAAACACTTTTTATCCCCAAGTACTGACACGTGTTTAGTACAGTAGAGTATAGGAACACTGCAATGCATCATAGGATTGATTCAAAACACCCTCTGCTGCCTTATATAGACCACTGTGTTGTACATGTAATTGTCTGCTTACAGACAGAAAATATAAAATTGCGAATTTCTTCGAGAGTGGATTGAATATGCCCCTATGATTAAGCTCACATACAATGGTTCATATGATATTAAAAACAACTCAACTTTTTGTACGCAGGTCAGGGGGTGGAGGCTAAGGATCACAAATTGCATCTTGAAAACAATTGTTCATTTGGTAAAGGTACACTTTGTGTTTTCAACTTATTTTTTTTTTTGGCTGGTATTCTGAAAGGGAGTCTAACTTTAGACCCAGGTTTAAACCAGGGTTAGTCATACATGAGAAGACCTTTTTAGCTTTGAACATATACTCTAAAAAAAATGTGCTGTATTGGGTGAGAAAATTCCTCATGCAAAACCATGGTGGAGCCAGACTTCTTTTTCAGGGGAGGGTTATTAACCAATTTTGGCCCCAAATCACTGATTTTTGTCCAAAATGTGATTTTTGGCCCCTAAGTTATGGAATTTCGCCCCAAATTTGTAATTTTTCTGGGGGTGGCTAACTCGGGGAATGAAAAGGGGGAAATTTCCCCCCATGCCCCCTCTGGCCCTGCCACTGGTCACACAATAGAGCTTTTCACCCTGAGCAAATGATGGATCAATTTTGCAATCAATTGCCATTTTTTAAGACTGCAGTCATTTTCTGAAAAACCATCTTGATACCGGGTAAAAAGCTTTTTTCATGATATTCTTCTTTCAAAGGCATGACATTGATCATCACCAAGTTTTTTAAAGCTAAGGCGTATGGCCATCTAAAGTGACACTGCTTTTTACCTTGGTTTGTTTCCTGTAGAATTTGTACGTTTTCCGCCATGAGATTTACCCACTAAAACAAGGAAATTAAAAATGACGGAGGTACACACTTGCTCATGTGCGGATATATGGAGAGGCAATGTCTACATAAAGGTGACCGATTACAAATTTGATTGCTCTTCCGCTTGGTGTGAAAAGCTCTAATACAAGTGATTCTAGTATGTGTGAAAAATTTTTTCTTTGCCAAATTCCCTCTTTAATTTAAGATCTTGCTGTGCACCAGTGACAATACTAAACATTCACATTTTTTGCCAACCTTTTGAATATGAAATTATGACCCACCTAATGAATACTGTTCAATGTTGCTTATTTTTTTACTGTAACTCTATGGCTGGTATTCTGAAAGTCTCTCTTAACTTTAGACCCAGGTTTAAACCAGGGTTAGTCCTACATGAGTGGACCTTTTTCCTTTCAAAATACTGTTAAAGCTAAATGTAATGGGTGAGAAAATTCCTTATAGAAGGCTGTTACTTAAACCAAAATAACGTTAACAGGATTATTATTTTACTCTACATATACCCTGTAATTTTGGGGGTAATAACAGTCAAAGGTCAAAGGTTGAAGGAACAATTCTAGGTCAATCAATACATTAAATATGGGTCATTGAACTGTTAGAAACAAATTGACAGCTAGAGAATATGGGCACCGCAATGTGCCATATTTCGAACCATCAGTATAAAGCATTATGTAGTTACTTCAAACTATAAACATACAGGAAAATGGTATGGTATTTGAACTTATCCACAAAACCAAATCCCAGCTTTTGTCAATTTCTTAAACATGATTAACTTGCACCCGCTGAACTATTCTTAATTCAACTACTGCCATACCAAATATAAGATTGTATATGTTGTATAGCTGCAATTGTGCTTAAGATTCAAACAAATCTAGCCATTACCAGTTTGACAAAATATATCAATGTTTACAGTGTACACTATCTTGCATTCAGGCCCGTAATGATGGGTTCATACTTCATCGGCAGACGTCGGCCGATGCTAGTCTTTCGAACATGCTTTGCGCGTGGGATGCATGAACATACGCGTTGCATGAAAAGCATGTTCAAAAGGCTAGTGTCTGTAGACGTCTGCCATTTAAGTATGAACCCACCTTAACAGGATTTTTTTTTCAAAAGTGCACTTTTCTCCAAAATTTGCCCCCCCCCCCACAAGGGGGGGGGGCAAATTTGGCAAAAGAGGACCCTTTTACCAGAATTTTAACCTTTTTTCATCAAAATAGCATAACCCCCCTAAATTTTGGCTCGCTCCACTCTCAAAATCAATTGTTTCGTCTTTTTTTGAGCCAGTTTTAGTTTGTTTTTTTTGGAGGGCTTTTTGGAATTTGGGGGAGTCCGCTCCCCTCACCCTCCAGGAACCCCCCCCCCATTGATATTACAGGCCTGCTTGCATTGCATGATATTTTGTGATTTGCCACCAATTTTACCTCTGCTAACATTTCATGCCAACTCTCAATTTGCCTATATCATATTATCCCCCTTTTCACATTGGCCCATTGATTAAGGCGCTTTATCTCAATAATTCCAATTCAATGCTGGGAGAGTAACAGAATCATTGTGTGGGAGGAGTGGCAAACTCCCGACAACAAAACTCCACAGGAGTCTGGCCAAAATGCCGAAGAGAAAGAGATTGGCACTCCATGCACCACTTGTGGCACGTGACAGGGTTTCAGTTGGCACGCAAAGACCCTAATATACTGTACTGACCCTAGTATAGTCCCACCTGTTTTGAACCTGAAATTAGCTTGAATTTAGGTGGTGGGATTATAATGGTATCTCCATCCTCACATGAAGCACTGAAGCATCAATATTTCAGCCTTTCAGAGCTAACTTATTCCAGATATTTTCAAGTATCAAATGAGGTATGTGATCAACAAAGACCTGTAAATGAACTGAAGCATAAACGTAATTACTTTTGCAAAGAAAATCACAAGATGATACAACCAAAACAGTAAATGATTTTAACAAAAAAAATGTAATCCACTGCCTTCCAGCTAACTTATGGTGGGATTATAATAGGCTTTTCTAACATTCTCCAGATTCTTTCAAAACTGGGGGTGGGATTATAATCGAGCATGGGACTATGCTCGGGTCAGTACAGTAGTAATACAAGCTTCTGGACATTTTTCTTGCTACGCTCCATTGAATAGTGGCACTTCAGATCAATTTCGCTTTACAAAGTGGCGCTTCATATCATTTGTTTGTGAATCCTGGATAAGGCCTGGATGTTGTGTGTATCATTACAATTTCTTGAACATATTTTGGAATATGCTTGTGTACACCAAAAGTGTGTGACAATTGCTTGACAACCATATTATTAGAGAATAAAGATGATGTTTTTTGTTTTGGCCATCTTATTAGATGGTGTCATAATGGATGGTCATCAAATACAGTGGTGTAAATTTCTTTTTGACATTGGGGGGATGGGGCTGATGAAAATTTATGAATAGCCAGGAGCGGGCTGACGTCACATCGTGGTGAAAACAGAGGGGAAGCCCAGGGAATCCCCGAATCGCGGTGAAAACAAACTGCGCAAATTGCTTCTTTAAGTTCACTGCACATCGTATGACACTATGCGTGCAGCGCGCATCGAATTACGCACTTTGTTGCCATGCCGTTGCCAAGCATATTTTGTTGAACTCCCGGATGTCCGCTCCCGGCTATAAAATGGGGTTTACTAAAAAGATTCATTACTAGGACATGTGCGCGAAGCGCGCTAAAAATTTTGCCATTTAGAAGCTAAAATTGTTACATGTAATTGTAATTAGAACAAAATGCGCGAAGCGCTTGGAATTTACCATTTTTAAACTATTATGGTAAAATATGAGGTTATTTTTGGTAAAAAACACATGAACAGGCATCAACATTGGGGGGATGATCATATTGACCATCCCCCCTCATCAAAATATTGGGGGGGATATATCCCCCCATCCCCCCGGGATTTACGCCAATGATCAAATATTTTGAGTGGTGGATGCCGGCGCAGCCGCTATCCACCACGATAAAATATTGGATGCCCATCCATTATGACACCATCTTAGATGGCCAAAACAAAAAAATCTCATCTTTTATTCTCATTCTTATTTAGAATAGTGTAGTTTTTGCTTTTTATCGATATAATTCATTTATCCAAAATATTGTTATATCATTCTTTCTTATTCATTTAAATAATTGCACCCCTCTTGAAAATAAATGTTTCAATCTAAGGAACCAATGTCACCGCGTGGTGATCGTCACGCTGTGTAAAATGCATTGCGTAGAAACGCCACATGAACAACGCAGTATAAATGCGCAGTACTGCGCATGTCATATATTTGACTACACCGCATAATTGCTGCACACACTATGCATCTATTACCCAGTAATGAATGGGCGGAGCTTTGACCTAAACCAATCAAATTTCTTGTTAGCATGATAAACAACGCCTACTGAATAAGAATGGTGCATATTTTGCTGTGCATTGGTTCCAGCCATAACAACTGTGCATATGCCACTTGTTCAAGAAATTATGATCCTGACTTATACATGTCTGGTTTAATTTACAACAAATACAGAAAACAAACAACCTTACATTGCTACTTTGCAAATAACAAAAGAAAATTTTCCAAAGTTTGTTATATCAACCATAAAATGGTCAAATAAAATTTGAAACTATTATATTTCCAATAACATACATATAAGTTGAAAATCACAAGTTCACATCTTTGGTAAAAAAAAACCTTACTCTCCCATATATGTATTACCTATTACCTCTGTAAAAATCAGCGGGAGAATCTTTCCATAGATGCCTACAAAGATTTGGATTTGTATGTTAAGTGCCCATTCTATATGCCCATTCTTCATAGAGATGTGTCAAACTAGATTTTTTTCTTAAAATCATATTTTCCCTCAATGAAGTTTCATAAAGAATATAGGAAGTTAAATAATCCTAATCAGTTGTGAAGGCTTATGATATTTTGCGCAACGAAACGAAACAAAACGAAAACAGTTAAGGTGGGAAGAGGGGTAATTTTATGAAAAATGTTTTAAACACTGGGAAGATACAAATGTGATTGCAAATAATGTCATGTTGACTCAAAAACTTAGTGAAAGTATTTCAGAAGAATCTTAGTTTATTTAAATTCAAACTGTACAAAGAAAATCTGTTTCACAAAATATCACCTCCTTTATAGGACCTGATATTTTGCGAAACAGATTTCATAAGTACTCAGTAACTACATCAACTGTACTCTCATGCAAACAATCATTTAAATGAAAGGCATTAGACGAAAAAGAAGCACTGCACTAGTCAAAACATCAAATAATTCAGTGGAAATCTACCAACAAAATCTGTTTCGCAAAATATCACCTCCTATATAGGACCTGATATTTTGCGAAACAGATTTCATAAGCACTAAATAACTACATCAACTGTACCCTCGTGCAAACAATCGTTTAAATGAAAGGTATTTGACGAAGAAGCATTGCACAAATCAAAACATTAAATATATCAATGGAAATCTACCAACAAAATCTGTTTCGCAAAATATCACCTCCTATATAGGACCAGAAATTTTGCGAAACAGATTTTGTTTTGTTGCGCAAAATATCATAAGCCGTTGTGAAAACTATGTTGCCATGGATATTTTTTCCTTTTATCATGATAAATAAGACTTTCAAAACAACTGTGGCATATAGTAGGGTGTTCAGTAAGTTCACAGCCTAAGGTAGAAGCCGATGATCTACACAGTTGTAATTTTGCATGTGTGCAAATCTACTCAATTGAAAAAAACTATACAAAAAGTTTGAAGCTATAATCATTTCTTATTTTCTGTTACAGATAATTTATAGCCAGTTAGCTGTTTGTAACCTTCTAGACGTTGAAAATGAAAAAAAAATGGGCAAAATCGAGAATCATGTGGTCATCCGCTACCTCAGTCTCAAGGAAGTCTTAACACCCAGGAAGTCCACGAGGACATGGAGGCCACACTTGGAGATGCCCCTTTGTAGAGCATGGTAAAGAAGTGGGCTGACAAATTTAAACATGGCAGGGAGAGCCTGGAACATGACCCCCCCAAATTACTCTGTCTAGCTCAAAGTACTTAGTAGCGACAGGGCGTATACATTGTACCGACTTTCAGCGCCCGTGTAGGCAAAGCACAAGCGCACTGCAACTGAAAGGCGGCACTGGGTATACAGGCGCATCGTCACTTCAGACAAGACAAAGTATATAGATCATCGGCTTCTACCTTACACACTGTTAACTTATTGAACACCCCTCGTATATAGTTCTTCAGTCATGCCTTCTACACATGTAGCAGTCAGGATTTGTCGACCTCCTGATCAATCTTTCAAATATTACAAATGAACATTTTGCATGTACCTAATTCTGTGCGCAACACATGTTCAGGACTACAGGTATGCGAGTCGCCACATAGGGCAGCTATTAATTAGCACTTTCTTACTTGGAATAGATTGATCAAATTTATATATCCAAATTAACAACTTGAATTACCTCCATATGAGAATAACTACAATTTAATTTTACCTACCTGGTGGGAGACTCGAGACTCAACCCAAAAGTTACCTGCAAATTACCTAGATGTATTTATCCTCTTATTAATGCCCTTATCTGTTTTGGGGCATTTTATTTTTATGTGTAGAATATACATACGTAACATAGTCAAGGCGCTCAAACCACCAAATAGCTAACAGGTTCACCCAGATATGACCTCAAGCACAAGTTGCGGAAGACTAGCTATGCTATGCGCACAATTAACTTTGTAATCTAAGTAAACACACAGTAAGTTCAAACAACTTGTGCAATATTTTTATTTCCATAGCAGTTCAGATATAAAATGCAAAATGTTATTTTCAGTATAGATGGCACAAGAAAGCTGATTCATGTTTTCAATATACTTTAGAGACTTACTTAAACATAATATAAGTTTATAAAGCATTCTCTCTATTTTTCCAGTTAAGTACAAATCAAAATGGTCCCATTTTCAACAGTTATATATTTTACTTGAAGATTTGTATTTTTTTTCCAATAAATGTCAAAATCTCAATACATGGGTCCCAAGACAATTAGTCCTAGAAACATCCCACACAGAACTTAAGGTGCATTTCAGTATTCAGTCAGCCTTCTGTTTTAAGTCATTGGTTCATTCTATATATCCTTTCGAAGCATTAATCCCAAATTTTAGTTGATTCCAATCTGCGTTTTTGTGTTATAGCACTTGCTTGTTTCCCACGGTCCCATAGCTCACTGTGCTGTTTTGTCCATTAACGAACAGAAAATACCAACTTGCAGGTATATTAGGTACACTGGATTACTAAGGTTACGTTAAAGATGATATAAAAATCTCAACTTTTTTTTGGGTAAGTCGGGGTATGAGGCTGTTGATCAAGAATGCCCGCTTTAAATGAAATGCATACTACAATAACAGTTCTAAACACTTCATCTGCAGTGATACCTTAAAAAATAACTGCAAGTTTAATGCTGCAAGCCCCCATGCAAGGGCATACACCTCGTGGGGGCCAAAGGTCATTTAAGTGTCTTAAGTTAAATCTGTGTTACCCGAGACTAATTATAGTCCTATATTCGATTGTATCATCAAGTACAATTTTAGTCTAATGTGTCAGCATATTTTTAGGCTGAACATTTAAACACTGATCGAGTGGGCAAAGATTCTATAATAAATGATGGGGGGGGGGGGTAGGACAGGACCTGCTCGGTTTGGCCATTGGGATTTCCAAATGGTAATTTGGGGAACTATTATTGTGCATTTACTCTATGGCAGTCTCTGCTCATTGAACATTAAAAGAACAACTCTCAAACCTTTGTTCAAATGATCTTAGTAATATATATAATTTAGGGAAAAAAAATATTATGTCAACCTCCGTCGAGGTTTGTGATCAACCTCACTGGCAAAACAGTGTAATTTCCAATAACAAGTCTTAAGATTAAATATTTGTGACCAGGCCTAGTCTTTAGTCCAGTCTGTGTAGCCGTTCGATATGCGAAAGTGCGCCTTCCTACTGTTAATTCTTTGACACAGATTAGCATCAGGAAGTTTATGGCGTTTTGAATTTGCTGTTGCTGTTCGGCTGGCATGTCCTACCCCCCCTGCAACAATATTGGAACTACAAAGTAGTCTATGTATACCTTAAACAAGTATTGGACCAGTGATCTTTTTGTCAAGTTGAGAAGTTTAACGACCAATGATCCAAGTGTAAGCAGGATGTAACTTGTTTCAAAAGCAATGCGAGGAGATTAAAAAGATTTACATAACTTTTGAGGGATATAAGTCAAAAACATGAAATAAGTTTTCATCACAAATATGACCTTTGACCTATAGATCTGTATCTCACAGATACAGTGTTTTTTTTTTATATATTACGGTCATATTTGGTGTCAGCAGAATTAGAACCTGTATTTGGGTGGGTAAGGAGAGGCATGCTCAAAACCTGGAGCTGAGTGCCTAAAATGTGCCCAATAAGCTTGATTTTTTTTCATAAATATCTGGGGGAGTGGAGGTTGAGGGGGGTTGAGTCCGCAAAACCACCCCATGGGGCAACGCCCTGGACAGCATCTTCTTGTGTAAGGGCCTGACCAGATCCCTAATAAGCCTCATCCTCTGGACCTCAGATTTTCCCTGAAGTGGTTCAAAATTTGGTAGCTAAATAAAGTAAGCTACATTTTTTTTTTTTCAATTATACCCTAGGAAATCTTAGGCTAAAAGATGTTTGGGTTGAATGTTATGTTGACAAAGTGTCTAATTTTGTTTGATCAATTAATGAATTTTCCAGTACCCTACGGGGAATATCACCTTTTCAGCTCCATGATCATAATGGATTGAAGTATTGGGGTGAAACTTCACAAATGGGGTTTGGGGGTCCGAGGTCCAGGAATAAAGACAAAATGTTACAAAATTCAATTGGGCCTATTCCCCTTTTAGTGTGCTTTCTTCCCTTTTCCAACTTTTTTCCTGAGTCACCATAGATTCGTAAGAAGTGACTTCTACTTGAATTGTATACCCTGCCATTGAACGATCTCAAGACTACCACTTACAAATTTTTTACATACATGTAACTGAAGATGTCCTTAAGCCAACTATATAAACACTCCATGGATGGTTTTTATGAGAGGTAGCACCAGTCAGATTTTCATAATAAACAAGGTACAGATGATCAGTTTAAAATAGAGGTCAAGATGATCGTTTTTGGGAAAATACAGAACCTATGATAATCAATAAACCTACAAAAAGGCTAGGTCTGCTTCTGCCTATAAGTAACAGTTGACTCAGATGAGTAAAATATAGTGAATACTTATTTTTAGGATTTCAGACATATAACATCTTGCTTAAAGATGGCATTAGGAAACAAGATGTTCGGAATGGCAGCACAGCTGATGAATTTCTTGAGAACATCCTCGACCTCTGCAATGTCTTGAGAACATCCTCAACCTTTGCAATGTCTTGAGAACATCCTCAACCTTTTCGATGTCTTTGAGAAACATCGCTCAACCTTTTGCAATGTCTTTTGCGAACATCTCAACTTTTTGCAAGTCTTGAGAACATCCTCAAACCTATTCATGACAATATCCTCAATATTTCATTCTGACAATAGGCCTCAATCTATCTCAACAAAGCTGACAATCTTATTTTTGACTTTTTGAACCATACTTTTGGCACATTTTGATATTACATTATGGATACATTTTGAAGCCTTCACGCTTTTAAATGTGAAAGAACACGCCGAGGCAGAGTCTTCCATGCTTTGAGTCCCAACTTTGTCCAGGTCGCACGCAATGTACTGAAACGTGGTACGACACAAGCCCACACCTCCAAAATCTGCATAAGTAGCACATGTAATATCCGGGTCTAAAGTTGGGAAACCGGGTAGGACCAAAATGCGTAGATTCCCACAGCTGTTCAAGAATACCTTTTCTTTTCCAAATGTCAGTTTTTTCCTATGAATATTGTTATTGAATTGGCAAACATTGGCTCTCCAAGGCCATTCAATCTGCCTACTTCACGATTGCCAGGTTTCTGGACCTTTAGAGACCACTCATGGTTAGGCTTAATGTATTATTGGTTATTGGGTAAAAGCAAAGGTAAGATATAGGAAATGGCCATGTGTGAAGCCCTAAATAAGGCTGTATACACTATCTGGCCGAGACATTGTGGAAGTCTCTAAATGCCACACCTAGGCTTCAAGACATAGCGTAAGCCTCTGAATGCCATTTCTAACAGGAGTTTCCGTAACATGACCCACCTGACAAACTTTTTTCTGACACACTTATGAATTCAGAAACCTTAACAGAATAAACATGTGCTTTATTCCGTTCCATGAAGGGTTTCCGAATTCATAAGTGTGTCAGAAAAAAGTGTCACATGGGTCAGGTTACGGAAACTCCCATTTCTAACACTAAAACAGCCAACCAACAATATGTTCTTGAATAATTCAGCTGCATTTTACAGTTAACAATGACTATCAAATAGTCTAAATACTGAATCTTAATACTGGATACCTCCGATTCCCACCAGTAGGCCCTCTGTTGTTCTTGGAAGCCATCCCCTAGATTGAACCTTTTCAGTCTACGCTTTATCGAAACACCCAAATCAGCCTACTACATTGACATAAATGTCTGCACCGCATGATCCGGGACTTGAGTAGTTGTGATTCCTTGTGGACCTGGCGACTGCACCTGGAGGTTCTGGGGAAGGGGAGATCCCACATGGATAGGCTGCACCACGCCGGATGTCATATGGGCCGGGGGCGGCGATGGTATGTGAGCTCTTGGTGGCTGTGAAGTCAGGGTTAATGGCTGGGTTGATGTTGGGGCTGAGTTTGCATCTGGATTGGGGTAGACTTTGACTTGTAATGGATGAAGTGGTACTTGAATTTGGTCCCTCTGTATTTGTTGAGCTGTCATGACTGGGGTAGGGGTTGATGTGTGGGGAGGCGGTGTGCCCGTTCCCGTGAGAGTAACTGCGACAGGGATCGTTTGTTGTTGATTCGCCAGGCCTTGTAGTCCCATGAGTGCAGAAGCCATGTGGGCTGGTGGAGGGGAGGTCATATGTGCCCTTGCTATTGGTGGAGAAGCTACCGGATGGGGTGACGATGATACCGCGTTTGAATCGGCATTAGGGTAGATCTTGACCTGGATGGGATGTAAGGGAACCTGAATCAGGTCCCTCTGTGCTTGCTGAGTAGTCATCACCTGTGTTGGCGTGGACGTGTTAATGGGCAATGTTGTTGCAGTACCGGCTATCGTCACTGCTGCGGCAAGACCAGCTTGTTGTGGAGTTCCTAAACCTTGAAGTCCCATTAGAGCTGCAATGTGCTGAAGAGTGGGTGTTGGGTCATGTGTTGCTACGTTGGCCTCTTGGGGTGTGCGGTCACTGTAACAGAATTACACATAAAAAGATTACATATAAATGACTTGTACTATGATGTCAATCAGGCTATAAAATTTATGTGCTTAATTAAAACTCTATACCTGGGAAACTGGGCTAAAGTAGCCCAGATTCGCTTCAGCGGTTCCATTGTTTTAGCACAGTGAAGCTGAACCATTGCTAAAGCTAGGGAGACATAGGCAATTCTGGCCGGAAACTGCCCTTGATTCCTAGACATAATGTCTCGCCTCTAGGTTTTTTCAATGAAACTGTAACCCGATATCATCTGGTGGCCACAAAATTGTACTGGCTGCAAGTCACAACAGGCCAAAAATTATACTGGCTGCATGTCACAACAGGCCAATCTTTTTAAACGCTACAAAAGGATCATTGGTTGCGAGGCCCCTTAAATTGCCTAGCAAATGGGTCCAGGTAAAGGGTTGAGGGACACAATGGCATGAAAAATATTCAGAGAATTCAGCATAAGTGAATTGACCCTTACCTACTGAAAATCTTTTTGAAATCACAATTTGGATTTTAATTCTGTAAAAACAGTACAATAAGCCAGGAGATCCCTGCAAGGGAAAATCTAGATGTTGACATTCCTGCCAGAATTTTCAGTGCATCTGGCATTTTTTTGGGGGGGGACCCAAGTTAAAAGCATTCAGACCGAGATCAAGACATTGTACTTCAGGCTGTATTAAGATAATGATCTTGACAAGTGGATTAGCCAGAATTAGCACTGTACATCATTACTCGATTCGCGTTGATACGTTCGTGTCCCTGGAGTTTTGGTTGGACAACTATTCCATAAGTCGGAGAGGGCTCGTTCCGGGAAAATGAAAGAATTTAAATGCATGTGCCACACCCGATTATCTTGGAGGACACTCCGGTCATTTCACTCACTCTCACCTGCCACTAAATACAATTTCATTAATGTATTGAATTTTTCACCTCCGCAAGCATGGTACGGGGTCACATATTTAGATGAATCCGAGTAGAGCAATGGTCTGCTGTGACTGATTTTCAAGTTTGAATAAAATACTGGCAGTATGCCAGCATCCTTGGCTTTCTGTGGTGTCAGCATCCTTGCTGTCCACAATAAAGCCAAGGATGCTGACATTACTGCCAGCATTTTTATCGGGCTTTTATATACACTATAATTCTGGCAGATTTCAACACCTTGATTTTCCATGGCAGGAATCTCCTGTAACTCTTGCGGTTTTTACCTCTGTATTTACATATGCAAACACACAAATGTTTTGAACTTTGGGAAGTGATTTGCAGTAGGGTCCATTTCAGCGTCCTTAATATTGTTGTTTTCATGCCACTGCAAGTACCCTTTAAGGCTTCTTTTCATTGTGAATACCCATAATCTTCTCGAAAACATTAATCTAATGGTGTCCTTAAAATAAGCAGTAAAATGGAATTCACAACCTCCAATGGTTCTTTTCACAGCATTGTTTTGGTGGGCGTGCTCAAATGTCTAAAGGTATGCTCCGCAAACCCAAAACTCCACATTTGTACGGCTGCTCTCCGCTGTGACTGTCCTGATGGCTCCGTAAGTTTTCCTTGCGATTAAATTGTGCCCCACAAGTCTCACACTGAAATGGTTTAGCGTTCGTATGAATCATCATATGTCTGTTCAAATGTCCTGTGCGCTTGAAAGAAGCGCCACACTTGTCACATGTGTGGGGTTTCCGGTCGTTGTGAATTAGAGTGTGCGTCTTCAGATCATTAGGCGATTTGAACTTGCGTGGCATAGGTCACACGAGAACGGTTTTTCAGTGCGATGGACCCGGTTGTGCTGAGCAAATCAACTTTTGCGTTTGAAAACATGCCCCGATGCCTCGCACTGCAATGGCCGGTGGTCGGAGTGTGTGAATCTCAGGAGATTTCAGGTAAACAAAGACGGAAAATTTCTTGCCACAGAATTTGCACTGGTACGGAGTTTCTTTACGAGGATTAGTCAGGATGTGCCGTTTCAAATTGATGATTGAAGAACGTTGGTCTCATAAGTCGCAGTGTAAGGTTTTCACGTGTGTGTGTTCCTCATGGTATCTTGAGGGCAGCTGCTGTACCCACAATGTTTGCCACAAAAGTGGCACTGATACCGTTTCGGTCCTTTGCTATGCAAGTTGCGATTTGGGGCAAGGTTTGGTTGGTTGCCAACTCGATGGCTTTTGCTAAAAAATTGTTGCATTTGTTGCACTTGTGATGCTGCTCAGCGTTGTGGTCCTCAGATCTCGCAATTTTGCAAAGGTAATCTCGCAAATCTTGAAGAAATATACTTCTTGACTTTGGTACAGCAAGCGCCCCTTTTAATAGTTAGGCTCTCTGCATCCTTAAATTTCTCCTTGGACGAAGGTTCAATTCTGATGCTATGTTCGCCCCTTGGCCTGCCACGTGATCGAGTCACCACTGGGATCTGAAGAAGCAGCCTTTGTCTCTACTTGTAATGCTCTATCACCCACCATTGGCATGCCTGATACTGGGCCGACGTTTTGTTCTGCACCGAAGGGACGGGTTTAGGTAGCGTTGAAGCTGGTGGGAGTTGAGCCAGGAAGGAGGGAATTTTGTACTCTGCCTGCGGCTCTTCATCAGAACTTTCTGAATAATCGGCCCACCCGGATCGTCGTCATCGTCTGTTCCTGTGCTTGCGAATGTTCCTCAATTTTGGGGATGGGGTTGGCATATAGCGAACTTCGTTTGCATCTAGTTTGTGGTGGGCTCCAAGATTGCTGAGCGGGGCTGCTACCAAGGACTGTTGGGATGGCATCAGAGGTGCCGTCATCTGAGAGAAAGCCGGCCGATTTACTACTGTAATTGGGCCTTGGACCGTCGAGCGTTTTGCGCTTGCAAACTCCGGAAGTCAAGGCTTGTACACAGAGAACGAGAGAAGAAAACAAAGTTGGAAGGCAAAAAAATCCACACTTTAGGTTCATATTATGAAATTAGAGTGAAACCAATGATGTCTTATGAAACTCTATGAAAGCTTTTTGAATGTTCCATGTGTACTGTCTTCAAACTGTCCTTGTTCTCTATCGAATATAGGCTATGTCCTGTCCAATTTGGGCAGTACTTAAGAGTAATAGGGCCCAAAAGTTTTATTTTTCAATTACATATATATACTCAAATTATATTTTGATTGATTTTTCACATTGTTAACTACGGTTTTGTTCTGGCCACAGAAATAAGCCTCTCTGGTAACTTATAAGCAAATCTATGTGCAGTGGTATATCCATAAGGGGGTCGGGGGCTCCCCCGAAACTCCGGCTTGAGTAGTCTTCCGTCAAATTGATAGATAATAAGAGAGTAATATTCACAGCTGTTTGAACGTTTCATTTATAATGGACAAGCCCAGAAATAAAATCAAAATATCAATGGCAACACACTTTTGACAACTGATTTGGAATTATTTGTATCACTGACTTGATCATGGGTAAATTTTATGAAATTTCATGTGGGCATGGGCGAATATGATTTTTTAAAAAATTCTAGTTGAAACATGCCTCGCTATGGAGAATGGGGCATTTAGAGGAGGGCGTATAACATGCAATCACGCCTTTGTAGGCCATTATGGCAGTTCCCGCAAGGATTTTTCTTTTTTTTTTGCAGAGGAAATAGTTCTTGAATGTCTCTATACTTTATCAGTTGTCAGAATTGTGTCAACACAGCTTAAAATTGCGATGAAAATGAAAATAAAAAGAGACGATTTGGCATGGGGTTCACACAAGCTGTGTATGATGAAACACTGGAACAGTAATGTAAATGTCTGCGCCCGTGGCTGAGTGTCTCTCTGTCTCTGGCGTTGGGCCAGGGACTTGGTCATATAATGTTGCTGTCGGGGCGTTCACCACTCCTCCCACACAGCAGTCGTTTTACATTCCCAGCTCTGCCGATCTTGCCCACTTATACTCCTGGGTGGAGGAGAGAGAGGCAAAGTGAGGTAAAGTGCCTGCCCAAGTGCACAACATATTGCCGAAAGCGGGGTTGGGTTCGAACCCCCAACCTTATGCTTATGAGGCGAACGCTGTTTGAATCTAAACTGCACCAAATGTGCACCCATGTGGATAACATGGATACACTTGGTGTGTTTTGTTGTACGCCCTGAAATCCCCCTTTAGATATTGAAGCAAGTAGAGAGAACATTGGGTCCCACCTCCCATCTACCACGCGAAAGCCAACGAGGGCCACCCCCCCCCCCCAAATCAAGATAATGTGAAACATTTCTGTGAGTGTATGAAGAGAACATGTTGGCAGTATGCATGTATATTTCTTCACTTGCACATTTTTTCACGAAATGTTACCACAAAGTAGTTCTTTGCATTTGCTTTTCAAGTTCTAACCTTCTAAATCCTCCTTAGTATCTGGCCTCAGTGCCCCCTTCTTGTAGGTCTGCGACAACTCAATTAGTCTCTCACACATCAACCGATTAGCGGTCGATGATTTCCGTCAATTGTATGCCTCGGCTATACGAGATTAATATCCACGGCAATTATCCCAGTCAGCTGGACTCAAAGAACTCGCAACATGCCTCCAGATCGGTGGACGCTTTTCAGGGCGGAAGCACAGCAGATTCAGCACGTATCAAAGTCTTGCATGGTGATGGCCATGCGAGCCATGAGGCAAGTCGATGAAGAGTTGAAAACCAGGGACCTTGACATTGATGAGGTCGATTGTCTGCGGGCGGCCACTGACAGTCTGTGAAGTGGATCTCTGTGATGAGAAATAAACACGTTACATACTGTTACAATTTAAAACTAGGCTTATTAGTAGGAGCTTGGTCCAAAACCAAGTGTTTATCCTACAATAGTAGACACATCAAATTAATGTGGACATTTGAGGTAATGGAAGTACAAAAAGGAGGACTGAAGAGATTTCCGTAGGTGCTGCAGTCAACACAAACAAATTGTGTTTTAGCATTACAATGTAAATAATACTTGTCCCACATAATAATCACTATGTGAATATCAAAGTTTCATCTAATTCATCTCAAACTTGGAATTGACTATCTGGGACTATCTTGATTCCCGTTACTTTTTTTGTAATACACAAAAAGTATATTTGAAAATCTGTCTGCCTTTAAAGGGGCATTTCGTGATCCACCATCTCGTTCCCCGACCTACCTCAAAAATGTTGAGATTTTATATCTCTAAACCGTTTAAGCCGTTGGAATTCCAAGTGTGGCCAATCTTACGTGCAACTTCGGTCGCATCTGTAAGAATTCGCAATTTGTATGTGCTGTCCGTAAACGGACAGACATATAGAACAGTTTTAGCCATGGGAACAGTGGGACCAAGCAATTGCTGGATACACAAAACCGCAAGATCGGGTCAGCTCAAAATTGAGGAAAGGCTATTGTCTCAATGAGACTAGTGATCAATGAATATAAACGGGGGTGTGCTGAAATCACGAAATGCCCCCCTTTAGTGTGATAGTTACTGACCATGTCAGGGGAAAAAATACAAGTTGTCAAAAAAATAACTATTTAGGTTAGGTGCTAATGTGTATAGAGAATAACCGATATGATCGGTATTCGGAAATCAGGCCGATTATTACCTTATGGTATCTGATCGGTATCGGCAAAATTCTCATTTTTTACGATTTTCTATACCGTTTAAATTGATCAAAGAGGTCCAAACTTGAATTAAAAAATTGTTCCAAACTGATGGTCAAAAGGTGAAAAAGAATCGAAAACATGATTAAACAATCAATTATTATTTTGCTACACAAGAGTGTGTAGGGTGTTCCTACACTTACTATTTCACGTTTTAGTGTTTTACCAAATCAATCTGCTACTTTCTGTCAGCTTTTGGCTGTCAAAACGGCGATAATAACGCAAAATAAGTACACAGGAAAAAATCGAAATCGGAATCGAAATGAACCGATTTTGAAATTTTAAAATCTGTAATCGGTATAACAGATATTAGGGTGATCGGTTAGACACTAGCTAATTGGTTCCTTTAGAGCAGACATCAACATATACATGTATTCCAAAATGCATTTTGTTGATGCAGGGTCATGAAATCTATACATTGTAGTACTTTTTGTTCAATTTTGACGGGTTTCGAAAACAATGATTTGCCCCTAATTTGAAGATGATATAACGAAACTCAATTTTTATTTCATCTTTGGTGATGTCTTATGAGCCCTCATGTGTGGTGTAAGTTTCATTTAACAATTTGACCGGGAAAGTGGTTTCCCTGGGGGGGGGGGAGGTTCCGTGGAACCCCCTGGGGGGTCCACCCCCTTAGGCACCAGCATGAGTGAAAACACCTTAGGCACTTAAGTGTTTATTTAAAATTGTTTTATTTTCAGCTTATACAATGTAGGAGACTACTACAACAATTTCCATTACAATGCAAAACAACTTTGGTCAAAATTGAAGATAGTGTTTGTTTTAAGAAAATCTATGATATTGGCTTTAAGTTTAATACAAAAATTACCAATACTGTGTGTAACTTTGGAATAAATTGTATGATCAACTTGATAACAATATGGGGAGAAAATCAACCCTCGGGATATAAAGCAAAGCAGGAAGACATGTGATGTGTCAAATGACAGAAACACATCAGAGACGGTGCATCTTGATAGGGCCAAACCAGAGGGTGTATTAGTCAATCTCACAATGACAACCAGGTTTTGGGATTTTACTCAAATGAGGTCGTTGTGATCCCAACAAAAATTCCTATTCTAACACATAAAAAACCTCTGACTTTTGCGTCTTTTTAGACCACAAAATGTTAGTACTAAGGAATTGTAGCATGATCATGAAATGTCTGTTGTGTTATTACATTTTTTTAAACCCAACTTTTTTATGCCATAAGTACTGACGTGTTTTTAGTTCAGTACCCCCCCCCCCCCCCCAGGATAGGCACATTGCAATGCATTTTGGATTGGTTTCAAACAAATCATCTGGGCCCCAAACAAACATTGCATCCACCAGGAAATTCATTAACATGTGGCTTCTGAACCCCCCAATAGGACATTTGGCCAAATACTGATCACAGAAAGCATGTTTGTTAGTACTTGGTACTTTGTTTTGGTATTCTCCAGATGTACATTTCCTCATGACTTAACCCCATGAATACACCAATTTTTTCAAACAACATTTAATTGGCTAATTACATAACCATCCTCATTTCATTAACTAATTGAAATGCATCTTCCATAGTAGGGATTAGCCCTTCAGCCTGCCACCATAATTGCAGCACCAGTGGGGCCATTAGTGGACCTAGTGCTCATGATAAGCAAAATGCTCCTATTTCATATTGAAGACTGCTGAAGAATTTAGAATTTCTTTTTGCATGATCATGAAATGTCTTGAACACTTTTTTGGGTCCCCTGCCCAACTTTTGTTGGCGAAGGGGTACTATAGAAATGCTCCCCGCCCGTGTGGTGCGGTGTGTCCCCGCGATATCTTTGGAACTAAGCAAGGTGGGGTTGCCACCTTCCCCCGCCCCAACATAGATGTATCCCACATACGCGTTGGGTGGGGTCCGAAATGGGTTCATGTGTCATGGGTCAAAGGTCAAATGAGTCAAAATATGGTACAAAATAGGTTAAATTGCTATACACCTTTCAACACGATTCTTTTGTATCTAAGCAAGTATGGGTGTCCATCTTTGCAAACCATATATGTCGCCTTAAGTACGGCGGCGGATGAGTTCGGATATGGGTCTGTGCCATGGGTCAAAGGTCACATGTGTCAAAAATTCATATAAACCTTGTCAATTGTGGTAGATGATGAAACTGGTGGGTGTGCTCAACATTCGTGCCAAAATTTTTTGAAGGTCATTTATTTCAGTCATGTGGAGGTCATTCACGGTCAATCCCTAACATGTGGTAGGATGCATGAATACTTGGTAGGTGCCGTCAATATTCAGTGCCAAAAATTTTGAAGGGCATTCAGGTCCACTCTTGTCATGCCAGGTCAAATCTCTAAACATGTTGTAGTATTGATGAAACTTTGGTGGGTGTGCTCAACATTCGATGGCAAAAATTTGAAGTCATTTCAAGGTCAGTGGGGTCATTCCAAGGTCAAATCCCTAAACAGTGGTAGGTGATGAAACTTGGTGCTTTTGCTCAACATTCGTTGCCTACTTTTTTGAAAGGAACATTTCAAGGTCATGTGAGGTCATTCAGGTCAAATCCCTACCATGTGGTATGATGATGAAACTTGGGTAGGGGTCAATATTCAGTGCCAGAAAATTTTGAAGGTCCATTTCAAGGTCACGCGGGTCATCCAAGTTCAAATCTCTAAACATGTGGTAGGATTAATTGAACTTGTGGGTGTGCTCAACTTCGGTGCCAAAAATTTTGAAGTTCATTTCCATCAAATCCCAAGGTCATGTGGGGTCATTCAAGGTCAAATCCCTAAACATGTGGTAGGATGATAAACCTTGGTGGGTGTAGTCAAAAGTCAGTCGGTGCGGAAAATTTGAAGTTCATTTCAAGGGCATAGCAGGGTCATCCACGGTCAAATATCTCTAAACTGTGGGTAGGATGAGGAAACTTGGGGGGTGTGGTCAATATTCAGTGCCAAAAATTAAGGCCCATTTAAAGTCATGCAGGGTCATTTCCAGTCCAAATCCTCTAAACATTGGTAGGATGATTAAACTTGTGTGTGCGGTCAATATTCAGTGCAGAAAAGTTTGAAGGTCATTGCACAATTCACTTGGGTCATCCAAGGTCAATCACTATGCCAGGTCGTATGGTCATGAAACCAAGGTCATCTGGGTAAAATCACTAGGCATGGTTGTATGGTTCATGAAACCAAGGTCATCTGGGTTCATCCAAATTATTGAAAAACTTATGTAGGAGCCTTCTGGTTCATGACACCTCCCTAATTTATGTTCTTTTCTCCTACCGGACGAGGGGGGACCTTTGTCGGTTCGAGAAACCGCCTTGTTTAATCCCTAAGTACGGACCAGGATTGTGGTGGCCAAGCCTCCTTCATTATAGCAATTCAACCAAAAATGTCAAAGAAAAGAAATATTACAGCATTTGTAACATTGTCGGAGTGGCTAACCACAACTAATTTGGGTGCTGATGTGGGGTTGGTCAGAGTGTTTTACCATGACCTACACGTACATAGAACCTCGTCCTCATTCATTTTAATACAAAAAAATCAGAATAACCTTCAGTGGAGTTGATTCATTTCAAACCCAACGTTTGGAATAAGAAACTATTTCCTTACAAACATATAAAAATTCAGAATTTTTGTCAGATTCGAGTTTACGTGTTAAAACCAAAACATTGGTGAGTCTGAAATGGGGATTTCTTGGCCGACCTCCCCTGGTACTGACATGTGTTAGTACAGTACAAAAGCACATTGCAATGGCATTGTGGGATGATTCAAAACACCCTCTGATAAGCTGCCATGCACAGCTGAATTACATGAAAACAGAAATAATCCCATCACATCTAAATCTCAGGACTCCCACGCATTGTTTCTACTCGTAGTCTTGCCTAATTTGGTTGTATGGAATTGGTTTTGGATGAAAGGTTTCAGAAGGAGCATGTTACCAGTTTCACAATTTATGCAGAGAAGAAAGGAATCAACAAATGCATCATTCTAAAAAAACTTTGGTACTACTGTTCTCTGCCCATTTCATTTTAAACACAATTACTACCTGTCCAGGGTAGGGTTGTGCGGCCATAAACCATTTCAAACCCATCGGGGTCTAGGAATCCGATGAGGGTAGCTGGTACGGCAGTGCGGAAAAGTATTTACCCCCCAGCGGTGTATTCCTGGGGGAGCAAAGGGGGCGCTTCCCCCCGGGTAGCCCCCCAAAGGGGGCGCCAAAAAAGAAGGAAGAGAAAAAGAAAGAAAAGGGAGAAGAAAAGGGAAAGAAAGGGCCAAAGCGAAAGGAAAGGCGTGAAAAGAAAGGAAAGAGAAGAACGAAAAAAATTAGAGATGGAATGGGAGGAAAGGAAAAGAAAAAGTAAAAATGACAAGGGCGGTCCGAACCACAAAGGTCCCCCGCCAGTGCAGTAGCTAAAGCACAAGAAGCAACAATTTTAAGATCACAGGAAGAATTGTGATCGAAGAAAATAGGGGTCTTGAACGGAAGGTGGCCTTCCATGACTTGACCTTAAAATTTGCGGCACTGAACTGAAAACATTGGATCCACATGCCACACAGTTTCAACCTCCTACCACATGATTAGTGATTTGACCTGAATGACCACCACATGACATTCAAAATTTGGAATGAATGTGACCACATTCACTAGGTTTCATGGGACCAACAACCATTTGTGCAAAGATTTGACCTTGAATGACCTTGAAAGGACCTACTAAATAAATTATTTGGCACTGACGCAATGTTGACCATACCCACCAAGTTCATCCTTCCTTAACCACAGTTAAGTTGACTTTTTGATCCTTGGATGTGTACCCCCACCCATGACCTTGAAATGACTCCCTTAATTCAAATTGTGTGTTCCAACACTGAATGTTGACTAAACCACCCACCCACCAGCTTTCATCCTCCTACAAAGATTAGTCAGATTTGACACTATTAAATGACCCCTCCCCACCGGACCTAGAAATGACAATCAACTGTTTTGTTGATCCTCTACACATGTTAAGTGATTTGAGCTTGGATGACTCGGTATGACCTTGAAAAGACTCAAAATATTTAGTTTGGGAGTAATGTGACACACCCACAATTTTTCATCCTCCACCACATGTTAGTGATGACTTGGTATGTCCCTTGAATGACCTTCAAGATTGGTTACTGAATTGTTGACCACACCCATCCAAGTTTCATCTTCCTACCACACGTTTATAAGTGATTTGACCTTGGAGACCTGAAAATGACCTTCAAGAATATTGCTACTGAATGTTGACCACACCCACCAATTTTTCATCCTCCTACCACATGTTAAGTTGATTTGACCTTGGATGACCTTGAAATGACCTTCAACATTTTTGGAACTGAATGTTGCAAACAACCACCAATGTTCATCCTCCTACCAATTTAAGTGATTTGACCTTGGATGACTCGGATGACCTGGAAATGTCCTTCAAATTTGTGTCTGATTGTGACCACCCCCACCAAATTTCATCCTCTACCACATGTTAAGTGATTTGACCGTGGATGACCTCGGATGACCTTGAAATGTCCTTCAAAATTTTTGGTTTTTTTACTGATTGTTGACCACACCCACCAAATTTCATTCCTCCCCCTACCACAGGTTTTAGTGATTTGCCTTGGATGACCTTGAAAGACTTCAAAATTTTCGGCATTGAATGTTGACCACACCCACCAAGTTTGCATCATCCTAACACAACAGATAAGGTTCTATAGCATTTAACTCCATTTTTGCGTGTTTTTTGGACCTCATTTGACCAAGTGCCACATGACCCTCATCCGAATTCATCCGCAGCCTACTTGAGTAAATCTTATGGTGCGAAGATTGAACACCCATACTGCTTAGATCAAAGATATTGTGTTGAAAACGTTTATTATAGCGATTTCGCCATATTTTTGCCCCATATTTGACACTATTTTTGACCCCATTTGCCCGTTGACCCAGTCACATGACCCACTTTCCCACCCACCGCCTACTGAGATACATCTATTGTGCAAAAGATTGGACTTCTAACTTTGCTTAGTTCCAAAGGATATGCGTGGACGCCACACACACAACGGAACAACCTACCATTCTATAGTTCCCCTTCGCCAAACAAAAGTTGCGGGGGGACCAAAAAGGGGGAGGGGACAACTAACGGGGAAGAGATAGGAAAGCTTTAAGACAAAAAGAAGAATCTGTAAGGGAAAGGGGAATGTTGCAACAAAAAATGAGAAGAGAACGTATAAAAGAGTAAAGGGCGCCAAAAAAGCAAAATAATAGAGAGAACGAAGGGGCGGTGTGCAATATGTTGGAAAAGAAAAGTGATACGACGACAACTAAATGAGGAAAGCAAGAGAGAAGTTATAAAAAAGAGTAAAGGGCACACCAAAAAGCATAAATAATAGCGATGGAACGAACAGGGTCGCGGTAGAATAATGTAGCGGGACCCGGGGCTGCACTCTCATACCTAAATATTTCCCCACAGGCTATCATAAATTCCCTTACTCTTAGGTCTGTAATATTTAACACAACCAGCAACCCCAGAGGTCTCTGTGTCAGGGGGTGGTGGATGGTATCAACCATGCGACCGAGCTTATTAATGTGATGTGAAGCTTATCCTCAACCCCTGAGGAGTGTTTGTTACACCAATTACCGGTGTTAACAATCAAATGAAGAATTCAGGAATTTATTCAACAAAATATTTATTTTAACGAGGCGGTCAAAATTTTAAAACATAAGAATATTCATAAATTTGTCTGTTAGCGTGGTTGTCATGAAATATTCATCAAGAAGTTAAAAACCTTTATCCTTATTGTTTACATTATACTTAAAGAAGAGACCAAAACAAATACACAGTAACTACTTTCTTGTTTCAAAACATATATAATCAGTGCAAAGAGATTTATTTTGTATCATCAGAATCAATTAACACAACAAAATCAGAAATGTTTTCATCAATTTCACGTTATTTATACATTTGTGAATGCCCAAAAATGGTTACAAGGTTCCAAGAGAAATTAACTCAAATTTGGTAAATATACTATTATTTTTACTAATTTAGCAATGCAGGAGTACCAGAATTAATTCAAATATTCACTTGAAAGAAAAAACTATTTCCCTTGTTAATTTCTTGAACAATTAAAATAAATTCTTAATCTTTAACTCTAAAATTTATTACTGAATCTAAAATTTATTACAATAATTTAATTGTATTTAGCTATCAAATCACCAATAATTAATCGATTATGCATCATTGATAATTATGAAAACCAATTTATCTGGCGTTTGTCCTTGCTTCATGGTAGCAGAATAATCCCGACCAATTTTTAGGCCTAGGCTGTACACCATTCAGCAATTAGCCAGATTGATTCGGAGGACACCGGTCACTAGAGCTTTGTCCTCTAGCTCCTGAGTCATCCCTATCCTAACTTTTGATTCAGGTTATTTGGGAATTATTGAGTGGTTTGCTCTTACCTGCAGCCGGCAGGTTGGCCCTAGCTTGTGGGCTATGGGCTGCCCTTCTCGGGGGTAGCCCCCGACTGAGCGCTGCTGTATAAAACCAACCCGAGAAGTAACAACAAAGACTGAATCGAATACACCCTGCTTAAACGTGAGTGGCAAACGTTCTACGTTTACAAATCCACAGATCTCATTCGCTGACGCAATCTTAAATTGGAATATTATGCTAATTAGTAATCAACTGAGCGGTCAAAAGAAAACAAGTGTTTTCATAGATGTGAAATACAAGCTACAATTTTAAAGATTTTACATTTAAAGTTATTCTAAACCTTAACAAATAAAAAAATATTACATTTATTCACATCTACATCAACTTTACAACATTCACAGGCATTTTACTTTCAAAGAATCCAACATTTACGAAAATTACGACATTTTTCAGAGAATCCAACAATTTCTAGAAACGCTACTCACGATCTCACAAACACTAAAATGGTGGCTTTCGTGAGTAAAATCAACACTTCAAAACTGTTATTTTTTCATTATTGATTGCCTCGGAAGAAACACGTGTTGCTATGGTTCTCAAGAGGATCCTGGAATATAATATCTAAAACCTTGGAGTACAAAATATGAGGTAAGATAGCAAAAACAGGACAAGTGTAAACTGGCACAAAAAAGATACGTGATTTCGGCAATCTACACGTAAACAATTCGGCGAACTACAAATTGCCTGTAGATTTGGCTTATTTATTTAAAAATATCAACCAAATCAATCGCAGCTTGACATATAACAATGTTCTCAACGATCTGAATCGTCCTAGAAGTTTCAAAATGCAGCGCCATCAACAATCAAAGGTAGTGCAGGCCTAACCTAGCTCAGGCCTAGCCTAGACTGAGTTAGTACACAAGTCCAAAAAATGGTGTCCCGTTTACAAACGTTGGAAGAAAGTGAACTACATTGACGACAAAAAAATACCGGTCCTCGGACCGCTTGTGTGTCGCCTGCCGTCGCGGTTCATTTTCAAACCTATTTTACAACTTGACCCACATGACCTTTACCTCGGTATGTGGACCTTGACCTCATTCAACAAATGGGGGATGCCGATGGGCACCTGTGATCCAAAGTTGGTTTAAAATCCATCCAAAGTATGTGGATATTACAGGCAAATGACAACCTTTTTCACAACAAAAGGACATCAACAGACAACAAAACAAGACATCAACAGACATTCATACAGTGGACAACGTGATCCTATGTGTCTTCCTCCTTCGGGCAGGCGACACAAAAAAAGGTGCAGCAAAAAAGTTGCAGCAAAAATGAGAAAAGAAAAACGAATAAAAAAAGAAAGGGGCCCCAAAAAGGAACAATGGTTGAGAAAAAGTTTAAGGAATTAAAGGGGCGCTAAAATAGCAAAGGAATTTGGAGCTAACGAAAAATAAAGGGCGTCAAAAACTGAAACAAAACGGAAAGCGGTTGAAAATAGGAAAAGGACGCAAAGATTGGCAAAGGAAATTGGAGTTTAAAGTGGAATGATAAGGGGCGTCAAAAAAAAAAGGAAAAGGGCGCGAAAACAGCAACTGAAACTGGCAAGAAAAGGGGGAGAAACAAAATAAAGGGCGTCAAAACAGAGAAGCTTCGGAAAGGAATGCAATGTCTCACTATAGTGCGACTAGGGGTGTCTGAGGGGGCCCTGAGAGCAATATTTGAGGGGACCCTGTCAGCAGCTGCTGACACTGCTGACTCTTAAATCAGCAACGGGGGGGGGGGGGGGGGGGGGGGGGTCAACAAAACTGTCAATTTGCCGACACAATTTCAAAGAATTTTCGACAGAAATGTTGTTCTCTTACGAAAACATCCCCCAACTGGGTCTGAACTATAGAACCTTTTGAGAAAAATTGAGCATTTCTATCGGTAGTTTTTCACACGCAATCTCAATGGGCTCTGACGAGCACCAAACATTTTCCCACGGTGCTACGTCATAGGCTGGCTAATTTAATATGCACGATAATACTTTCCGCACCGACGTAGGTAGCTAGTTACCCTGGTAACTAAAAAGAAGATCTACCTACAAGGGCGTCGGCGCTGGAGAGCTAATGCTGGCCATCCAGCATATTGACGTCAGTAAGGGCATCCGTCAATTATCTTTTGCTCCAATAAATCCTTATACAGCAGCATTGCTGTGAATGTGAGGTTAATCCGGCCACCCCCGTTTGTGGGACAAAACCTGATTTAAAAATTTGCTTTTACTACTACCCGGTACTACTACTACCTCATGTCTTACCTTAAAATAATCACTGCATGACACCAACACCCCCTTGTGTGCATAGAACACCTGGCCCTCCACCACCACCGAGCAGTCGCAGAGATTGGCAAACTGTCGACATTCGTTGAGGGTGAACAGCACCTGCTGGCTGTGGTTGACAAAGTCAAAATAAATATCTGCCGTCTTCACGACGTGTCATCTTCAGGGAGCTGGCAGGCCATGTTTGCTGACTTCGCGCTACTTGTGCTGCTGCTGCTGCTGGCTTTGGCTGCTGCTGTCAGCAGTGCAGGGCCTGGGTTAGAGTCGTGATCATAATGATGGACTGACCTGCAAAAATAACCAGATTATGCTTTGTAACAAACACCCTTAAAGGTCAATGAGAGATTTCAGCATATCAGTTCCCCTAAAAAATCGAACAGGAAGAGTTTCCGGGGGGGGGGGGGGTAAGGTGCATTTGTGCCATTTCTTGAACAAAAGGATGCTGACATTACTGCCAGCATTTTTATACCAAACTTGAAAGCCTGTTAGTCATCACTCACAGACCATTGCTATTGTAGTACTAATAGTATGTGCGAATCCCGGCTATCCATCTTCACTTGCCAGATCAATCTCTAAAGTACAATGCCTGAATGCTTTTGAATTGGTGTTTGCAAAACTGCTATATAAACTGTAAATGGTCTATCAGGGAATGTTAACACCTTGCTTTCTATTCAAGCAATTGCATAAACTGCCACCTTCCCCTGGAACTCTTCCTGTTTTTACAGAATGTAAACATCCAATCAGTAGGGTCATTTCATTTTAGGGTCCTTTTCATTATGTCAATTTTTTTTTTTCAAAATGTGGTCAATTTGGATCACAAAACAAGTTTTTCTGCTTTGGGCATCCCCTTAAATATTTAGGCTAAATTTTGGGTTTGCCCTAACTTAAGGTGTTTGCGTCAGCAGAGGACTTAGCTCAGCTACTGCGCAATTGCGTATTTCAATTTTAACCTTGCCGCCGTTGCTTGAATCTGCGTTATTGCCTCACTCAGATTCGCAGAGAACTCATTTGTTCAGCGCGTACAAATGCGTTTTGTTGTGAAAGCGCAAAGACAGACGTGACCATGACCATGCCATCTTTACCACCTCACAAAAATGTTTTGTTGAGTGGGAAAAAGAAGATTCTTTTATTAAAGAAAAATCACTAAGTCAGGCGTGACAGTCTCTAGGCGCCAACTCAAACAAACAAAAGAGACCTGCGTCCATCAGGCAATTCCGTTGAGGCCCGACGCATCGTAAAAATATCAGAGATAGGCCTATACAATAATTAGACAAATATGGAAAGGATATGAACATTATGGTCACAAAACACTCAACTACGAGAAAATGGTTCAACTTAGACCGCTCTTTTTTGTCCCAATTTTATCACCCTTAGGCCTGCTAATGTTCTAACGAGTAACCTTCAAGTTCTTTTGTATATTGTTTTTAATTTACAATTTTCTGGAAATGTTTGGAAAAGTTAAGCAACGTGAAAGGCAATGATAACGTTTTGATTTCTAAACCCGGGTTCTAAAATATGTTTGTGGCCAAAAAATAATTGTTTCTTTCTTCTGTTCAACTACCAAAGAACCGCTGAAGGGGGCTTTATTACATCCTTTTAAAGGTTCTAGACTTTAAGATTCTACAAAAGAACCTTGCTTGGCCCATACGAACCATTTTTGTGTATACAAAGAACCCCACAAAGATTGGTTCTTCATTATAGGGGCATAGACCTTGAAAAGGGGCACACTGATGTAGGGGGTGTGTAAATCTTACCCAACTTTTTTAAATCGTTAACTGAAAATTAGGACACCGTTGACCCTTTGTTCTAATATTACTCAAGTATGTCAAATTAGTTTGGCTAGACTCGCACTACCAGTTCTCAGTTCCTCAATCCCTTCAGCGCCCTGTGCGGCATCCTACCAAATTGAAAGTTGTTTCCAGGAGATTTATTGACATAAACACACCATACAGCTCTACAGGACGAAAGTAATAAATGCTGAATAAATAGAGTTGAGTAATAATGCATACTAAGATTTAGTAAATTCTATATTTTTTTTATTTTTTTTATTTTTTTTCAAATCCAACAAAACTTAACAAACATGAAAATTGCCCCCTGCATGCATTTCAGGCTATCAATCCCACTTTTACATAATGCCAAAACCCTTATAGGCCTACTGGTTTTGACAATGTTTTTATGGGTAAATGCTTAAAATGATTTAGAGAAGACCTTATAGTCTGGTGAAAAACAGAACCCAGAAAAGTAAACAGATTTCCATTTTGTTATGCCACAAGAGAAGCGCTGGCCGATAAGCGCAAACTAGCGTTAGATCGCGCCTTTATCAGTGCGATGGTACGCACCAAATGGTGCATATATGCGTCTCGGATTTGAAAACTCCCTGTGCCAAAATAGACGTAATTTTTTGACATATTTTGCCATTTATCTGGAAAAGTAATCCCGCCCCGGCATCTCCCCTATTTTTATTACATTTTCGAAAAGATCTCATGAAAACCCTGAACATAAGTGAAAATTAAAAACATCTATCGAATCGTTTTTTTGCTATAATGCATAATGTGGTGCAAATTTTAATTTTCTCATAGACTAGTGTAGTAACTTTGGGCGAAACATGCCCTTTTTAAACCATTCATAGCTCAAAATCGAGTACCGTACCCCCCTAACTTTTTTCAAGAATTGTTATCTACACACTTTAAGTAACATGGGTGTTTCCGTAAATTAAGGGGCCAACTTGTGACATTTTGAGAGAAAAAAGGAACAAAAATTTAAGGAGGATACCCTTACCACAAAAACTGCCCTAATATCAGGTCACTAGTACACATCCGATAGGCAGTCGAAGGCATTCAACTGTATTATAAGCAGTCAAAGCATTTTAAATTAGTCGAAGGTCTCTACATGTAGTCACAATCAAAACAGGCAGTCGATCTTGAAAAATTAGTCGAAGACAATTAGAAATTAGCCTTCATAGTAAGAATCAAAATAGGTAGTCAATATTTGAAAATTAGGCAGTTGAAGACCATTCAAAATAAGCAGTCATATTGAAGGCTTAAATAAGCAGTCAACACCTAATTTGCATACATATCACATGCCCACCAACTGCCATTTCAAATTGCTGAGGATCATGGCAGTTGCAAGTGCTGGGAGCAATTATATGGTGGATATTTTGGTTTCTTTTGAAGCAATTTGCTTTATTTATGTTGTTTGTGGATCACAATTGTCTACAGAACAGGTAATGTAAGATTTATAGATTACACTATATGCAGTCTATAAACTTGATGTTACAGTATTGCAAACCTGCTGAATTTTGCAGGTTGTTATAGAGGCTAGGCACCCAATACATTTAAATTTCTTAGGCCTATGTAATTCATGTACAGTATAGGAGGTTTGGGGTATTAGAGCATGTTTGTATGTTGTTGCAAATGTACATATAAACCCTTCAACTTTAAAGGGACATTCGGTTATCCAGTTCAGCCTGATCAGACCCCCACCACTTGCTTAAAAAGTAAATGGCTCTGCTATGTGTTATTGTGTATGTATATATAGAAAAGCACCATTTGTGACAAATATTCTGCTTGAATATAATGCAGATTGTAATCAAAACGTACTGAAAATTTGGTGTATAAGGTCTGCGCACACCGTTTTGGTGTATAAAAGGGGACTGAGTTACCCCCTCTCTGAAAACCCACTTTGCAGTTGGGGGGGGGGGTAATTTCTTTAGCGAATTCTGGTCATGATGGGTACAGTCAATATGACATCATAATAGGGGACAAAATGAAATTCTGTTTGGGCCGATGTAAAGGTTGCATGATCCAATTTTTTGTTATTGTGTTTTACTTAATATTGAGGAGCCTGGCCACTTGCAAGTATGCCCTATCAAGTACCGTGGGAACAAACGTGCGGTTTGACGGTGAAGGCCTAAATGGACATAGAGATCGCAGTGAAAAAAATACTAACTTTTATGCGAAGCTTGAAACAAACCCTAAAAACTGGGACCCCTCCCCTTCCCCACCAATTCAATGTTGGGTGAGTCTAAGAGCGCATGGAAAATGAATGTTTCAACATTTGTTCTCTACTTATATAGAAAAGGGGAGCCCGTGCAAGTACGTATGCCCTATCAAGTACCGTGGGAAGCAAACTGCGGTTTTGATGTAAGAGAACGCAATAATCATATTGCAAAGCCCTATGCAATAGTGCTTAAATTGATTCATCTGATATGGATCCCGTTACCATCTGCGGAGGTGAAAATTCAATGGGGCGCAGGGACCAGGGCGCAAAATAAGAAGGCAATTGCCTCAGTGCCCTTACCAGTTGCCTTGATGCCCTAGATTTTGCCATTTTGGCCCTATCTAACAGGTCATGCCTTGATGCCCTTTTACACAATTGACAAAATTGCCCTTTAAAAATCTTATTTTGCACCCTGGCAGGGACTTCTGTTCATCATATATAGGAGGAATGTTTAAAGGCCTGAAATACAATATGTGAATTTCCATACATGAATGAAATGAAATTGTATTTGTGGGCAGGTGAGGGAGTTATTATGACGGAGTGTCCTACAAGCTTAATACGGCGTAGCCGTGCATTTGAATTCTTTCATTTTCCTCTCCGACTTTAATTGAATTAGGTCCAAAACTCAGGGGGACGTCGTATCAACGCGAATCGACTATAATATTGATGGTTATCATTAAAACTGTTTTTTAATATATACCCCGTTATCTTGAGAAGTGAGGGCTCAAATTTCAGGCGACAATGAGCAAAATTACAGCTTTTCAATCATATCAAAAATCGATACTTCGTTATTAAAGAGGAGGATGGGGAGTCAGGCCCGTAACCTGGATTTTTTGGGGGGTTTTAAAGGAGCTTTTTTTTAAAGTGAGGGCAAAACCCGTAATTTTTTGCTTCTCGCTCGCAAATCTATTTTTTGGCTTCTAGCCTTTTACATGTTTTTACGACAATTGGACTTTAAATGGCAGGCCAAAAGCCATGTTTGTTGTTTCGCACCCAATTATCCCACCGAAAAAATGGAAAACCACTTTCCCAAAAATTATTTTGCTCATATTTAGAACATAAATTTTACATTACAGAAATAAAAATGACCGGTAGTAGTAAAAAAGGTACTCCCAGTATGATTTAAGGGGCAAACCAACGTTTTTGAATTAGCGCTACGAATATGCTTATTTTGCTTTAAAACGTCCAGGCTGATGTATTTTTTCCACAAAAAATATATGCATAAACTGAAAAATAGGCAATTACATAAAACTTTGGGTGTAGGCAGGGATTCAAACAGCTTTCAAATTGTCATTTTGGGAACCAAAAAATGAAAAAAATAGAGAGGGGGGTAGATTCTCGGGCTCAGTCTGTGTGCATCTCACGTAGCCCAGCTGTGTTGGGGCAATAGAAGACGTATCGTCCCCGGATGAAATTCAGCGGAAACAGTGTAGTGTTTCCAGGCAATATTCAACTGCTGATCAGCTACCGGCTGCCGGGCCGCTCAGTACTTCCCAGGGCGAGAGGTAGAGGGGGCAGCCTGGTGCAGTTCACTCGGGCTCTTCCCCAGGGTTTGAGCCTACGGCGAACACTCCAGTACCAGTGGTGGTGTGGTGTTGTATCAGCTGGTGGGGACACGGCCTTCAGGAACGCCTCTGTGTTGCGACTTGCGTTTTATGCAACCCAGTAATCACGGTTTCTGTCACTGGGTAACCCTGACACCTGCTTGGGTCGTTGCTAGCGCTCCGATCAAGGCAGGAGAGTCAGTATCGTTTAATGCGATGCCTCGGTCTCTTCCGGCACTCACTGGCTCCCCGTAGGCTGTTGTGTGGTACATCGGGCCTCTCGGGGGGATACCTCGATCAGTTCACACCGCATGCCTACGCCGGACCCGTAACGCATAGCGGGGTGTTGAAAAAGAGTGGAATTCCGCATCCGTTCCCCACATGCGCGGTCAGCTTCGACCCGGAGGTAAACTATTGGGGAAACTTTCAAAGTATACCATGGTCGGGGCCGGGGATCAGGATTTCTCAATAGAGGGGGCGCAATTTTTAGCTCGGCAAAACGCTCGACGGATATTAGACCCAATTTTTTTCCTACCCAATCGAAATTCGGCGAAGCGGGGCAAGTCCCAAATTACTACAGCATCGGTTCGATAAGGCGTCCGGCGCGCTGCTGTACCATCATTCTTCAATTATCTTTAGGGCGCCCCGTGCGTAAAAAGCCATTTCATACAATTACAATGCACCCAGGCCCTTGCGGGATGTCTGCAAAAAAAAAAAGGGTGCAATTCAGATTTTTTCAGAGATGTTGACTGCTTATATAGGGCTTCCGTGACTAGGCAGTCGACTGTTATATAGGGCTTCGAAGGATAGGCAGTCGACTGCTTATATAGGATTCGTAGGATAGGCAGTCAACTGCTTATAAAGGGCTTCGTAGGATAGGCAGTCGATTGCTTATTTAGAGCTTCATCTAGGCAGTCCCTAAGAAGGCTTCGCTTAATTGCCATGTTAACGTGGCGGTGGGAAGACCCCTAACGATGCCTTAGGACCTGCGGAAGGCTTGTCATAAGACCTTCGAAGGCCTATAACTATATGTAAACTGCATATGAAGATCTATTTCGACTACTTGAAATATTGAATGCTTAAAAAGGAAGCCTATGCGACTGCTGTCGACTGGCCTAGGTTGAAGGCTTCAGTTTTTTGCTCATAATTTCTTGAATAATATTTGATATAATACCATCCTCGTTAAATAACGATCAAATTAGTCAAATAGTAACTTAACAAACTTTAAAATTGCAATAAAAACTGCATTACTTCTGGTTCCCCGTGTAATGGGAACCAAAACCCCAATTTTTGATTTTTTTTTAAATATAATTGTCAATTACTATGTGATATGGTATAGTTTTATATGTACATTTTGTTATTTGAGGGGGCACAATCATATTAATAGTACAAATGGTCAGCGCATATAAAACATTTTTTCCGGACAAAGTGTAGCGGGACACCATTTGGGTCCTGTTTACCCGGGAACCACAGATCACCCCGGATATATCAAAAGTTAAAGTTTTAGATACACTTGCATGATATAGCATGAATACATATGCAAGCAATTGCAACCAAAAATGGGGGAAAAAAAACAACAAACTTTAGAATGTCAACTACATTCTGTTCTACAGAAACAAACCATTGGTTCCCATAGTAAACGTGAATGCAAAATGGGGACACCCACATTTTGGGTTTTGTTTACACGGGAATCAATGACTGGCATTATTATAAGCATGATTGGCTAATTACCAAAACAGCCAGATTATTAGGTTATGAAAGATTTATGGTGTGCTGTATAATAAATCAGACAATATACCACATATTTCAAGGTTTTGATGCACAAGAAAACCAAGGACACAATGTGAGTCTTTTTTATTTCATGTCACCATTTACACGGAGGATAATGAACACCTTTATACATAACATTAAAAGTAAGGAGTCAAATGTTTCATATTATATAATCTGAAAATAGTTGCAAATGCTGTAATTTTAAAATGGAATTAATAAGTTTGAATATATGTATCTTAAAAAATCTCCTTTTAAAATTTTTAAATAAACAAAATGTCAAAAGTAACGGGACACCAAAGGTCTCTACTGGCACCCTAATTTACGGGGAAAACACCCCACATATAATGTTAAATTTAAGCGAATTTTGATTCGATAGGCTCTCTGACCGACGCAATACCATATGTAGCACAGACTCGAACTCATTGATATTTAAGCACAAGGTCTCCGAACTAGTCAAAACAAGGGTGGACCACCGTGAGCATCACTCCGGTGGTGTGTTGTTGTGGTTTAAACGCCATGATCCATCGTCCAAGTAATATAAAAAAACCCACTCTAGAGTGGTTTATTTGAATAAAAGCACTCCGGAAATATAAGTAGAATTTTAATACAGGTATATAATCAGTCTAATATGCTATGGTCATGTTTTTTAAGGTGGGACCCATTTGTGTACTCTACCAATTTTGCCAAAAATCACCTCTCTATATTAAAAAAAACACTTTTAATTTTTTTCAAAAAATGTCTTTATCAGAAGAATATGAAAGTATTATTTCTGAAAGCTTATGATGGGGCATTAAACTACACATGATTGGATAATATACAGGGTGTTTGTTGTTGTTCAGCAAAAGAAGGGTGAAACAACAGAAAAAGCAGTTTTAAACTATTTTAGTTTTCTTCATTATTCTCGGCAGGATTATTGAAATAAAAATGAAGTGTATTTGTTGCGATGTGGGAAGAAAGACCTTTCCGGCAATATATAATATGCTTAAATTATCTAGGGCCCAATTCGTTTTACAGGGTGTTCCAAAATTTGTTCTGTTGGGGTACACAAAAAGACAATTTTGTGTTAAATATTTTATTATTCACCTACAGTGTTGATTTTACTATTGAGTTATGTTTTTGACGTCAAAGAATCAATTTTTACAGGTTATGAAAAATTACCACCTTCCGTTTTCATGAAAATGACAGTTTTTACCAAAAATCAAGGTGAGGGCGCTATTCATATCAAAACCTGCCACCCTTGTGTATATATTATGTTTGTTAGGTACAAGATGCAAGATATATATTGTACATAAGCTTTTTCTGAAATGTTCAAAGCTCAGCTCTTTTTTATTTCAATGTTACACAATTTTCATCAATTTAAAGAGCGTAATGTGTGAAATGTATAGGGAGGAAAGTGCATTGACCCATGTTCCAATTTAATCAATTTATTGAAGTTAAGTAATCGATGAATTCGCCAAATAGTCTGAAATACAAAAAAAATATGGATTTTACCATTTTTTGGCAAAAAAATCCAAATTTGTTCATATGCAAGTGTTTTCCATTGAAAATGTACATGCCTCAACCGCCTCCACCTCCACCGCCTCCACCACGGCTAATTAAGTTTAATGAGTTATTACTGTTAATTGGTTGATGTTTTCGGATTACATCACCAATAACTATATAATGAGCCCCAAATCATTACATTTTGTTGGAATGTTGTAAAGATATGACAATAAAATGGAACATGAAACCATAAATATGTGACAAATCCACCATTTTTGGGTGCCCACATTAAAAAACATGACCATATCCTAAATGTGACTAAGTAATAATTACTAATAACTTAGGTGGTGTATTTTTTACCTTGTTTCCACATGCATGAGCTGGCAAAATGTGAGACAAAAATACTAGAACATAGATTTCACAAGTGATAGTGTGGCAATAGACGTGATAGATTAATTTATAGCACATAGTGTGATGAATGTTATAAATTATAGAGTCCTAAATTTATCATGTTATATTTTTTTGTAAACTGTTTATAACTATTAATATAATTAAGCTTATTGCAAGCATGTTTACAATGTCATTCCCCCACAGTCATTGCGTTGCATTGTCACAGTCGCAGACATTTAATCATTATGCTCATTGGATCTGGGAGGAGAGGTGAGGAATGTTGGTATTTTTTTTTTTTTGTGGGGGAATGGACAGGTTAGGCCAAGAAAAAAAAAAACAAGTTTGTCTCAGAAGATCGCGCGCATTATGTTTAAAATTGGTTTTTGACCGCATAATTTTTTTTTGAGGTTTTACTCACTTTAAATTTTGTTGTAAAAAATTTCCAAAAAAAAATTAAAATTTGGCCACGAAGCGGCCGAAAAATTGAAAAAAGTGGGCCAAAAATGCATTAAAAAAAAGAAAAAACTAGAGGTTATGTGGCCATAGGCCACTAGTACACAGCCGATAGTAATTAATATGACCCATGACCTTTGACCCCATGTCGAGCACAATTTTTGAGTGAAGGATCTAAGCTGCTTTAGCGGGCTTTATCTGTCTTCTATAGGCTGAGATGTAGTCAATTTAGTATCATTTTTAGCATTTTTTGGCAAATTTGACCATTTGACCCCTTAGTGACCTTTGACCCCGATATAAAAAAAACCTCATGGACATCGAAAAAATGAATTGTTCCTTTGGGCAAAGCAAATTTCTGCTATGCTTAGTTCTGAAGATTAAAATTCTTAAACTTCAGCTCATCCGGAGCTTGTTGTAGATTTTGACCTTGACCTTGAACCTGACTTTTGGGGTCATACTATCATAGATCTTCCCTACCATTATGTTACATCACTGTAATAACGGGCTTTATCTTTCCTCTATAGGCTGAATATAGGCTAATTTGGTCTTATGTTTAGCATTTTTTGGCAAAATTGACCTTTGACCCTTAATGACCTTTGATCCGGGTACAAAAAAAACCTGAGGTACACAACAAAATGCATTGTCCCCAGTTTTAAATAAAAAAATTCGCTATGCTTAGTTCTGGAGATAAAAATTCTTAAAGTTATTTAGCTCAAAACCGGAAATGACTTAAATGACCTTTGACCCCCAAAATCAAAATACTCTGCATACCTCGGCTACATATATGCATATGTGGAAATTTATGTTATCTGCTTATGTTTACATTTTGAGATAAAAATTTTGAAAATTTTTAAATATTTTGGTTTTTGACCGGAAGTGAACCCCTTAATTAACCTTTGATTCCTTATTCTTGAACACCCTATAGGTAGCATGGGTCAGCGGTTTTTCCTCTGAACAGTTTAGTTATATCGGCATGATCTTTGGAAGAAATCATTTTGGCAATTAAAGGCATATTTTGGGCTATTCAGACGGAATGACCCCCTTAATGACGCTTTGCCGCCTTTTTCTTGAACACCCTATAGGAAGCATGGGTTCGGTGGTTCCTCTGACCAGTTTATTTGATATCGGCATAATCCTGTAAAGAAGATAATTTTGCGAATTAAATGACCTATTTGCACCCTGATACGATGTCAAAGGTCAAATGGGGGTCAAAGTCATAGGACAGGTGATGGTTTCGATGAGCTTCATTTGGTGCAACCCTTGTCACTATTGGTCAAGCCACTTCTGAGCTATAAGCACATGACAGAAAGAAAGGAAAGAAGAGGAAGAAGAGCAGAAGAACGCTAGTGAAACGCACACAAGCCGATTTGCAATCGTCTGTGTAAAACGCATTTCGCCGCATTTTTTCTAAAAAAATGCATTTCGCATTGCAATTTTTCACATTTCTTCTGAGACAAACTTGTTTTTTTGGCCTTAATAGGACAATGTTAAATGTTTGACTGGGATTTGGGGAAGATGTAAAAAAAAGTTTGCATTTTCTCTCTTTTCAACTACGTCTTCTGCGGTTGTCATTCAATTTGTGATGTCTCTATTGCGGACAACTTTCTTGCAACTACGTAAGTGTACGAATATCCCCTAATGTCCGGCTATTGCGAGAAGTCCACCCTACAAGAAAGTCCCACAAAAGCTGTGGTTCTTCCCGTACTGCCTGTAGTAGGCTGTACACCATAATTTTTCATTTTTTTGGACACCAATGATTGAATGAAATCTCTCTTTTGTGCCTTTAAATTACATGCAGCCTTTGCAGGTACATCACCTGATCTTGAAAACAAAAATTACATGGAAACAAAATTGTTACCTTATTTTCTAGGGAAAATAAATATATGTAAATTTTAAACAAGGCGGTTCTCGAACCACAAGTCTCGCCTGCTTTCGTGCTTAATTGTAAGACCAAAAGCAGCACCCCAGATGCACTGTGGCGAGTCCATTGTTCCCACAAAAGTTGTGCAACCAGATAAACTCCAATTTCTTATATTTTTACTTCCCAAAAACTATTTTCATTTGACACCACCCTAGGGGTCACAACCTTTTCCCTTGTGAGATATTCATCTTTGGCACTTTGAACTCCCCCCACGAGCATAATCAGAGTTGTTTAGGAGTAGCACCCCTGGTTTTGGCATTTAGAGTATTCTTTACTTCCTGCTCTTTCATTTGACACCACCCCAGGGGTCCACAACATTTTCCATTGGTTTGGGGGGGGAAAAAATAAATATTATCACTGAGAATTCCTCACAATACATACGAAGATGTTTAAGAGTAGCACCCCCGGGTTTGCCTTTTGATAGTATTCTATACCTCTCACTCTTTTCATTGACCCCACCCTAGGTCACAACAGTTTCCTGTTTGGAATATTTTCTGAAAGTCCCTACATGAGCCACAAGTAAGAATGTTAGGAGTAGCAACCCCCGGGTTGCATTTATATTATTCTATACTTCTCACTCTCCCCCCCCCCACCCCCCCCCACCCCCCCCCCCCCCCCCCTCATTTGATACCACCATAGAGGTCACACATCTTCCTTTTGGGAGATATAATCATGAAAAGGTCCCAAATCATCATAACCAAGATATGGTTAGGAGTAGCACCCCCCGGGTTTCCATTTATAGTATTCTTTATTTCTCGCTCTTTCATTTGAACACCAAACCCCCCAGGGCCACAACCTTTTCCATTGTAGATATATTACTCATGAAAAGTCATGCAAAAATCCCTTAAAGGCAAACTAATTTAGTAAAATATGAAATTTCTTCAATTTGGCACACCTATTTTGTGAAAAAATCATGTGACCACATTTTAAATTTGAGTCGCCTACGGGGTCCAGAAAGTGTGAAATGCACAATTTTGGCGTCATTTTCACTTTTCCAAGAGTAAACATTATGGTCCTGGTATCGCCAAGGCTGTTGTCGACAAGGTTGGCGACAAAGCACTTCTCCTGGCATGGCGACAACCATGGAAATTTGTCGACAAGAATATTCATGGGAGAGCCTTATCACTTTGTAACCGGTCTATATCTCAGCAATCAAAATAATTGTAATTCCAACTGCTATTGAACTTTTATATAGACCCTCCCTCGGGGTCCACGGTGATGAAAACACTAAGCGACTGAAATTTACACTAGACTCTTCAGCCCATATCCGTGGACCCCCGAACTGTAGGGAAACTCTCCCTCTCCCCCGAGTTCGGGGAAGTACCCCCACAACATTAGTCAAAACACATGGTTCGGGTATACTCGCACTGTCTCTCTGACGTGCCGTATGTTCGTAAGAGAGGACACTTAGCCCGACCAATCAGTGCGACGGCTTATTTTGTGCGCAGGATTTAAAACGGGCCCTGTGAACTGAGCGGCTGTTGACAACCTTCTGGGGTGTCGGCCGCGCACATTTTTGTTTTGGGAGGCTCAGGCAGGTGTTCGGCCGCTCAAGTACGCTTCTCGGTTTGATGTTTTTATTTCAACTGTAGGAATGATGCCTTTATTGCAAACTCTATCAATATAAGTAGTGTTATGTATTATTATTAGTATTATCAGTCAAATATCCGATTTATTGCTCATATTACTAAACGGTACAAAAATCATTTTTATTTTGATAGTTTTCACTCACTATTGATAAGATCTCCGTTTTTTATTTCATATTTTTTTTTTTTTTTTTTTCAATAACCTGCGCCGCATGCATCTTAAATGAACGCTTGAAGACAATATTACCATTGCTCCGTATCGCAAATCCTTAGATATCTATATACTACTAAAACCAGATCTGTCTGTCTGTCCGGGCCATATTTCGTTATTACTTTGACATATGGGCTAATAAGTGGGGGGGAGGCACTCACATATAAATGAATATGGGTTGTTAGGTTCGTGCTTCCAAGCCAGGGCATTCGGTGACAGAAAAAAATAGGGCCTTGGGGGAGATAACAAATAGCCTAAAATAGGGGTTTTCAGAGTGACAAATATGAACATTTTTTCCCCAAAATGGGGTCTCTGGATGTGATTTTTGCAAGTTTTCTAAAAAATAGAGGTCTTGTTGGGGTTTTTTCCCCCAAATAGGGTCGGTGGACAGTGGTACATTTCACAAATATGGGGACTTTGGTGAAATAAAAAAATATGGGGTGTTTGTGTGACAACGAAAAATATTTAGCATGAAGGTAAGGGGAGAACAGTCTCGACAGTTTGTTATTAGGGTTTTAGTGTGCCCCAAAGGTCCAAGGTCATCTAGAGGTCAATTTACGTAGAACTACTGAACCGGGCACAGGACACGTCTGTGGTCAAAGGGCACACTAGGTCGAAGGTCACACATGTGGAGATGCACTAGTTGGGTACCTATTTTCGGTAACGTTTTACCCTTAGAAGTGGCCTGACACCCGGGAGGGAGGGGGAGAAATTTCCCACTGATCACGGCTTGTACCAGGCGCAGCGGGCCGACCAGCCATTAATCCTGCTACACAGCTAAGGCAAAGGATGGTTAGAGAAGGATTTAAGAAAAGGGAAGTGGTCCATATACAGGATTCTTGGGGTCGGGACTTTGAAACTGTTAACCTTTGGGAAAGAAATCCGGCACAGATTTTCCCGTTAGTCGATCTCACCCTCGGTTATTTTTGAACCATGAATACCACAAGTCAACTTTTTTCCGAATTTTCTCCAAATATGTAACCTTTAATCGAAAATCAGGAAATTGGACCGTCTTTCGCCTTCCCCTTTTTTTGTGGGATCGGTTGCGAATACACCAATGGCTCCCGCTTTCTCGCGTCTGGGCCTAGGGGAAGGAAAGTAAAAAATGATAAAAAGAAAAAGAAGAAAATGAAATAGAAATAAAGAGCTCTGAGGACGACGAGTCTCTGTACTCTTAAAAAAGAAAATAGTGTGGCAAAAGTTTCGAAGAACATATCCTCATTGTTCTCACATTCTTTGCATTTGAAGAGTATGTGACGTATGTTTTGTGATTAGTGAGAGATCATGGAGGAGATAGTTGCTCTCAAAACGCTTCCTTTTTTACTTTGTGAAAATCTTCACCCAAAAGTGGAGTTTTTCTATCAGAATTTCTATAATTATGGGACTTTTTTAGTTAAAAATCAGCAGAAAGTGGACCCCACCCCTGCGTAGGGTCTGTGGTTTGGGGTAAGGAGTGACCGGGCTTTCCTTTTTGGGTCAGAGCTCCCGTCACCAACAGGTGAGGACGTTGTTTATCTAATTAGAGTATAAGGTATTCAATTTTTAAACAAGCAGCCTTATTCGCTTTCAATGCCTTTGGAATATTTCGTTATTTTGGATTATTGATTCCAAGTTTTGTTTATTTTAAAATGTAAAATAAAGAAATCGCAAAATAAAAGCAAAACGTATAGAACCATCATGTTCACATAAAGTGATAGGGAAGGAAATGGCATGGAAATCAAATGAAAATCGGTTTATATTGGATTGACCTTTACTTTTTAGGAAAATACCAGTATTATCATTTATTAGCTTACCCATTTGAACATACAATTTTTAATTACCTTTTCACAAGGATGATTTAAGGGTCAGTTGGGTGGACGAGCTAGCTGTATTTGAAATTGAGATGAATTGGGGAAGATTTTCGTCAGACAGCGTAGAGCGCTGGGAAATAAATTCATGTTTCTGTAAGAATGGACACCAACTGTTCTTTGGGTAAATAAATGGTAAGCTTGTTAATTGTGGCACCTGCAGTATGATGAGTAGGCCTATTTCATTTTTCAGAATGATCAGCCAATCCTCCTAAGAAAAAATACTACAACCAACCAGCCAGTGTGTAACCAGACCTTTGCAAATGTGGGGGGCTGAAGGGTGGCCAAGGCTTTTTTTTGAGGGGGCAATTTGGTCCTTTCCATAGACACTGTACAAAAAGTTCGTTCATTGGGGGGGGGGGCTGAAGGGGGGAAGGGTTCTGTTGGGGGCTTGCGCCCCCTGGCCGCCTCCCCCCCCCCCCCCCCCCCCCGCTGGTTTCGCCACTACACCAACAAACAACAAAAAACAACAATTGTGGAAACAACGAGACCTTACAATCATAGGTAAATATAATTGTCAAGTGCTTGTTGTCCTCTCAAATATCATTTATTGCCAGCATAATCGATATTCCGGATGATGTTATAAAAGACCTGAATTCAACATTCTTTACATTTGTATGGAATGTAGTGAAAGGTTAAGGAGAAAACTATTATTGCCAGAGTATGAGAAAGGAGGCCTGAACATGTTCATCTACCATCGTTTATCTGTTAAAGGTGCCATGGATAAAACGTCTAACACATAATTTAGAAGCAACATGGAAATATTCATTGTTTGAATTTCAATTAACAATTTCAACCTTTGACATATTACAATGGAATATCAGCTATGACAATCCTTAAGAAGTGTGTCTAAAACAATTGGATAAAATGCTTTTATTTTTATCATAATTTGATTAAAAATATGTCTTTCAACAAATCTGTGATGAGCAAAGTTGATATCGACAATACGAGTGAAGAAGTTATATGGAATAACGCTGTAATACTCAGGGGGTAAGACACTTTATTTTAAAAGAATGGATCAAAGCAGGTTTCATACATATTTCAAGTTTGTTAAACGAAAATAACGTACTATTATCGATGGATGAATTAGTTCCTAGAATTAAAAAGACGGGTAGTTTTCTAATAGATATTGTATCTTACAATCGCACTACCAAGAACTGGAATAAAAGAAAAAAGACAATCAATAGTGGTGAATCATCAATTGCTTACAGTCAGTTCGCCTACTTCCAATTGAGAAATGTACAGCGAAACTCATTCGAAATGTTATGGTTTCAAACTAATTGTTAGGCCAATTAGTGAACACTTTTGGGAAAAAGTTTCCAAATCATAATTTTGAATGAATGAAAAATTAGGACTAAATGGTGTATGCGATTACAGAACCAAATTAAAAACGTTAAATGGGGAAAATAGTCAGGGAATATATATCCTACAAATAGTTTGTTATATAAGATTGGAAAAGCAAATTTCATAACTGGTGTGAGACATGCAAAGAAAAAGATCACGTAGAGCACTTTTCTTTAACTGTAAACAATGCAGTAATATGGAAAGAGTTAACAACAATTGTTAATAAAATATTATGTGGCAAAATTGAATTAACAATATTCGAAGTTCTATTTGGCTATTCTAAAGCGATTATCAAAACAACAATTTGTAATAAGGTGATAAATAAAAGCACTTGCAACAATGTGGTGAGTAAAATACAAGTTGGAAAACACCCTAATTTCATATTTTTGTTTACACCTGACTTAACTAAGGAATATAATCTAGACCTTGGTCTTATTTTACAAGGTGTTTCGTTTAAACATTTGAAGATTGTATATTCATGTTACTCTAGAAATCTATTGGACATGTTTTACGGAAAAAAAGATAAGACATTTTCATGTTAACGCTTTAAGATTTTACACTTTGTGTTTCAAATGGAATTTTTGATACTAAGAAAATAATAGATGAAAGATAACGTGTAGCTTTTGTAGAATACCTATCTAATGTGCAATGATGGAAAATGTGAACAAGTAACATGTATTAAGATAATTATATATGAAACAGGACATGATAAGATTAATATGTTAAGGGGACATGATGCTGGAGTAACAACGGTGTTTTTGTAATGGCATGATATCATAACAATTTCGATGTTATGTGAAATGATGTTATTATAATTGTAATTGAAATGAAATAAAGCGCAAGCGACTGAAAGAAAAAAAAAACGAGGAGAAATCACAGGACAAATTCTGATTTCTTAGCTTCTCGTCCCGTCTTTTATTTTATTGCTATTGTTTATTTTCCATACTTGGGACTCTGATAAAGGAGCTGCGGTCGCGTATTCGATAACTGATACCTATGTCGCGTGCCATTTATACCACCTGTTGTGTCGTATCTGTGGTCCCGCCCGGATTAGCATTCAAAATTAACAGTGATGTGCCAGGTAATGCCATTCACGTTACTTGGAATCGATACTGCTGGAGAATTGTCCCTACAGATTCGTACCGTCTCGGCGGGCTACTCACTACCTATTTTAATTCCAGAGCCGCTGTTCAAATTTTGGAACAAGTTGTTGGCAGGGCGTCCGGGGATGGTATAAGCTGAAAAGTCATCTATTTTGAGTTTAGCCCCGAGTCTGGCATTATCTTTTAACCAAGGGCGCTCTAAACCCAGAGACAGAGCCGAGACTGGGGTTTTTTTGTGGTACAGTTAACTTTATAGAGTCTGAATTTTGTAACCATACTTTCTTTCACCCCAGTAACCTGTTTCAATAAGGAATTCTAACCAATATGTGAAAATACTTTTGTTACAGATATCATTAATAAAAAAGCCAATGAACTCAGAAGGTGGTTACCCACTTTGCGTAGAATAGAAAAATAGTCAACCCAACCTCCCAAGGGGCCCTCTGGCTAGTAACGTGTGGGTTGAACGAGTCAAAGTGATGAGGTTAATTTGTTTTCCATGCACAGGCTCAATCTAAACCTTTGGGTGCTATAAAGTATATAATTATAATAAACAACAAATTGGAGAATGGCATTCAAAAGATTGATTGTCGACAATGTCGCCATACGGGTGTGATGATTTACCAACATGTCGACAAAGACAAAACACAACCGATTACCAGTGCTGCTTTAAACAGGGTGGCAACCCAAAAGACTGAACCCAAAGTTAAAAAACCATTCAATTTGAAAACATGGGCAGATCTAGCTATATATATTGACTAGGGTAATACCTTTGTGTGGTGTACTCCCCCCCCCTTTTGATAAGTCTTCGTGTTTTTGAAACCGTTTTGTTCACCACCAAATCACACACAGCCATATTCTCCCAAATAAACCACATGCTGACGAATTTATGTAAGGTAAACAAACTCCTGAATCAAATTCTTTTTGAGGTTAGTATTTACACTGACCATTTGAACAAACTGAGAAAATTTGGTTGAAGGGGACCAAAGCATTTCGCATTAGTTGCAATTTAAAATAATCAAAGACTGCCCCTTTAAGTGGCCCACATGCATTTGACCACAATTATTATTCACACAAAAGGTGTTACCATATAGTAGTCTCATTTGTAGGAAGGAATTTGCATATCCAAGTACCATTATGCGATACAGCAATTACGCTAATTAGATCAATTGCATTTCAAACAATGACCCCTTTATTTGATCCACTTGCACTTTGGACCGCAATTGTGATTCACACAAAAGATTGTACGCATAGAAGAAATGTTCTGTATGTAAACGAAGGAATTGATATACAATGGTAACCATTTTCAGTGATACAGCAATTATGCATATTTCATTAGATTCAATGTATCAAAAAAAGCCCCTTTTTTATCGCGCCCAACATGCACTTTGACCAATTATGATTCACCCAAAGATGCATGGCATAGATTTTTCATGCAGGAAGGAAGGAATTTGCCTATCCGATGTTACGGTTCAGAGATACAGTCAATTAGCCATATTGAATTTAGCTTTCATTTGCATACCTAAGCCGCTGGTATCACAAACACTCAAATTGGAAAAAAAGATGCGCACCATGTTAGGCTTTCATGCAGTGAAGTAATTTTCCGTATCCAATGTACCGTTTAAAAATTATAGCACTTACGCTGTTTTCTGCATTTAATTAGCTTCATTTAGCATACTGAATTTGCCCGAAATACGCCGAAATCTAATCAGGTCGAGAAATCTCCAGCCCGCTCCCTCCCACCAAGTTACATCATCATACGCTACGGACTCCATGAAAGAAAACTTGTACACAGCCTTGCGGGAAAATTTTCGTTAATTATGCAAATACGATACTTAATTAGCTATTTACGCCCAAAATCTAATCAGGTCGAGAACTCGTGGACCCGTTCTTGCCACCAAGTTACATATAATAGCACTTACGGAAATCCCGATAAATCGTACACAACCGTGAAACCCCGGTGTGAACCACGGAGTCGTCAAGGCAGACAGGACGCATGACAGACAGACAGACAGAAGAAAAGTGAGTACTAAGGCTCTGCCGAACAAAGTTAAGGCGATACAAAAAGTTAAATTCAGAAAGTATCGCTTTTGAATCGGTTTTCACATGGTTTTGCAGGCTATTAACTTAAATGGGAAAAAATCCTGACTTCGTTAAAAATCCTGATGATGAAAACTTGAAAGACAGTGTAAAATTGACCTTAATTTTAAATGCTAGCTTAGGCCATTATACACGGTACGATTTTCACTGGAATGTTTGCATTGAGGGACTTTCCAAATTTTTTATAGCCCATTCGATTTTTGACCGTATATTGACTGTCGAACAGGTAATGGACCCAAGAGACATTGAGTGGAGTCGAAAGGAAATAGGACTTGGTATATTTTTTCGTTCAAAGTTTGTTAGGAGGGTTTCATTGCTTTCTCAGGTACACCCATGTGAAATCTGAACAGAAGTTGGATCGGGTATTTGTATAGTGCAAAAAACATTGCATTTGATAATGCCCAGAACCAATCTGGGAAAAGTTTGACAACGGGTGCGAATCAAAAAATTTGATCCGTGTTGGATAATGGCTAAGTGGCTTAGATCGGGCTTGAAAAATAAAGTTGGTGGAAATTTGAAAATAAGAAATACTGAACCAGGAAAAGTCCTTGAAGAATCACAACCAGTTTGGGCACACAAGGGCAATGGGCATGTTGGGCGTTTTGGTAATTGTTAATTTCTTGGTAGCTTTTGATGCAGACACTCATGCATGGAAGTGAATTGTGAATTAATAGTTATGGCTCAAAATTCTTTCCCTGCAAAACCAAAATGATACAGCTGAACTGAAGTCTAGACAATGGAATGCAATAAAAACCATGTCATTTCATGGATGATCTGTTAGCATTAGCAGACTGCTTCGAACAATTTTCACTACCCATGCTTGACTAAATCTATTTTGAAACCTGAAAACTACTGACATCGAAATGACCGTGGCCTTCGGCACATATCCGGCGATATCAAAGCATGACATCCCGAGCCTAGCTGCGCCCATTGTAAAAATAATGCAAGTAGACCTGATTCAGCAGGGACGCACGGGGTTTTTAACCCCCAACGTCGAGTTGACTATCAAAACTAGTAATCTTAAATTCGATAAACCTTTTACCTCCGAATAAAATGCCTCCTGATATCAAGCTGAAGTGTCACCGGCTTTTGGACCACTCCAAGAAGTAAAAGATTTCACCTAGAAGGTTGTATTCAAGTAAAATCGAAGAGAATTTGAGGGGTAATTATAGCAAACACTCACCAGATTTTAACGACGAGATCCCTGGACTGAGCGATAAGATAGAAGAAATGTTATTTAAGTTATGCTAAAAAAATCCATGCCTTCTACTATTTTTAAGTAATAAATAAATTTTATTGTAATATAATAAATATGCATTATGTCTTTTCATGATAAATAGTTGTAAAATATTATTAAAAAGAACAAGGTGTACAGGTTCTGGAAAAAGGACGAGTGAACGTCATTAGAAAGCCAAAATTAAATAAAACTTGGTAACAAATTGGATTTCTATGTAAATTTCGGTTTAGTTTATTTTGTTTAGGTAACCCTAATTAAGGCTGTAAATTTCGTATGTTAAAATTTTTTAACTACTAAGCATAAAAACTTAAATTTACTGAAATATTGGTTTTCAGGTAAGCAAAAAAAATTACCAAACCTAAACCCAATTAAAATTTAATGAAAGCCAATAAAAATTGTATGGTACACTACGCTGAACAAATTATTATATGAGTCTCTGAACTTTATCCCGACCTCCTCAGGGACGTTCATGTAAACACGGCCTTTACTGCGGTATGTAAAAAACAGATTAAATAAAATGATTGATGTCATTCTGATTGGAGGCTGAAAATCTTTCCGCTTACACCCCAAGCTCTCAAAGGCAAAGTACTGTGTAAGTGTTGCATGGACTCGTTATCATTGTTAGTGTTGTTATGATTTGGACATTACACACACATGACACTGTCACTAGGCGCAAGGCAACCCTAAATTATACGAGCAAATCAGACGCATTCTTTAATCGGAAGGACATTTCGTATGACCGCCTTCTATGTTAGGTTTGCAGAGCGTGTACTTAAACACGTGTAGCAGCAAATTTACTGAATTCACCATACAACTAGATAAAAGTACTCACCCAAGTTGTTACTAAGCGTCCTTATAATACAAATCATTCAACAGTGATTTGCAAAAAGGCTTAGAAATAAAAAAATCTACATCTACAATTTGCTTTCAACTGTTGAGTAATGCGCTAGTATTGCCGCTGTCGTCACTGTTGTGGGGAAACTTAACAATATATGTGGAAGGATTCCCCTCAATTTTGTATCTCAGGATTAAATTCCATTATGAATTTATGCATCTATAATGATAAAAGACCTTCTGAGTAAGTGTGTGCCTTTTTACGGCGAGGATTATATTTAAACAATTGTTATTAGCTCCGAAAAAAGGTGTTTGAGGATATTTGCGCAACCTTTTTGCTTCGGAGAGCCTATATTTTACACACATTGCATTGCTACAGGTTATTGTATAGGATAAGTGCTTCTACCGTGATGCGAGTACGCCAAGTAAAACGGTAATCACGGTTAAGAAGTTCCTTTTTACTACTGTCATGAATCAATCATGCATGATGCAGCATGATGCCAGGTGTCAGGTCACACTCCTGTCACAGTGTCAGTGTCAGTGTGCATGCAGCTATAGTTTGTCTCATCTTAAAGTTAAAAGAGTTTGTCTCATCTTAAGTTGAAGGTGACGTCACGTCACTGCGTCTTTAATGTTGCGCAGCCATAATCGCTCGGCTTGCTTGGAATCTAGCATGAACGCACGCGAATAAAAAGGCGGCACGATCGAGACGCTAGTAGTGGCCTAAGTGGGAATGCAAGAAAGACGCATACTGACTCAACCTTCAACTGAGGTGAGACAAAGTATATTTCGGTACCCGCCAAGCGTCACCCCTCAATTGTAATCCCCCTAGGTTACATTTGGGTCATGCGGGCAAATGGGGATCCCGTGAAAAAGCCTTATGTACATGTCCAGAAGCATGAATTATGCATGCAGACGTTTGGTCACTCATATGCCCCATTGAGCATACTAAGGGATTATGTTAAATAGGCACTTTGGGTCTGTAATATCAATGCATACTCACGTTTGAAGGAAAAACTCGGCAATTTTTGTCATCCCCTTTTTCTAATCCGGATCTATCGGCAGCAGCGGCCAATGTGTTTACATCCCCAGGTATCTATAAGCAGACGCTCCATTGGCCATTGACCTGTGGAGAGGTCAGGTCATTTGGCGTATCGGCTGTGACAGGCCTCCGATCCCCGTGTCAAATTTTCACGTTCGTTCAACGTGCTCTTTTTGGAGCTTAGGTGATTGCTAATATTTCGACTACACAGCAGGGACTCAATGATTAAACTGTCACCCAATCAACCGGGTCGCTGTGCAGACAATGACATCAACAGGTTTAGCCATAGTGGGCAGTGGGGGTTTGACCCCCCCCTTTTTATTTGACCCCCACCCTTTTTTTTGGGTAACCCTTTTTACTGAACAAAAAACGCCTTTATATTGACATTTCAGACCCCCCTCCTTTTTAACAATTCACAAGAATATTTGTGATTACCAGTAATGGGTAACAGCATATAACTTCCATCACAGAATTGCACATGTTCTCTGTATAATAAAAGTGACAATTATCCTCTACGTATATAATTTATTTTTTTTTTTTTGGCCAGATATCCAAATTGGCACACAGAGGTACACTAAATGAACGTTGGAACAAAATGTTGTGTTAAATGAATCAACATTCAATGTCAAAATCAGGTAGGCTAGCCATAGCCAGTCGAGCTCAAGGCTCGCAATTGGTACATGATCAGCTCCAATGTCAAAGTCATTTTCAGACCCCCTACCAGCTTTTTCTTTCTTCCTCAATCCTCATGTGGCATCAAATCACTCAAATTCTGCATCAGAGTCTGAATCTTCTTCGCCAAAAATCACGCGATCCCAACTACCATTGTTTTTTTGACGGGCGCCGGCCATTTTAGACGAGAATGTATGACTTGCTAAAAATACATTGGGACGGGATTTCCGATCATGCGATCATTTACAAAAGCATTTCATTTCAACAAAACGGAGAAGACCCAAGCTATTTTAGCAAATAAACGGATTAGACCACTCACCGATTTAAAACAATGATCTAAAAAAATGAGCGATGATAGGAGCTCCCGCCTGATTGAGATATGAACATGCTCATGCGCATCCCTGTGAGGCTGTTGGCCATCGAGCGAGCTGGCCAAGGGAAAGCGATAGACCCCAGTTATGCGAGCAAGGCGAAGGAAGGTATTAGGATTAATTCATTATATTGTTTTACAGGAATTTTACGGCCACCCTTTATATTCATATCCACGATTGATTACAAGTCCACCCTTTTAGTGGAAAAATGTCAGCCCCCACCCTTTTGCAGATTTTCAAGGATTTGAACCCCACGATTAGAATGAGTGGACTGACCACTATGTTAGCACTCTAGCTCACACGTGTAAATCATTTGTACCACGTAGAGCAGTGAATTTTAGCAGTAGTTATAAAAGATTTTATTAATTGAGTCTACGTTAAGACTTAAAAGGGAATTTAGAATAATGTGTACTATTACATGTAATTGTTCTTCAAAATTTATGTTTTGAAAAAAAAAAATGTCTTTCCAATGGCGGCGCCATGGGTAGCGCCACTTACTGTGTGCCAACTTGCCTGGATGTAACAACAATCGATTTGCATATGCGCAACTTCAATGCAATTTTGACAGCAAAATCCCGGATGGTAAAACGAAAGCAAGCAGCGACACTTTGATCAACGTGAAACTGCAGCCGAGTGTCGGTACCTTGGGTAAGTATTTCATGCATTTTCGGCATGCTACCCTAACAATTCCACATAGTTACTATTCATAGAATTGCTATTGTGGCTTCACTACTGTCGCTGGAGACGTTTAGGAAACTGTAAGTACGTTCTAAAAAGGAATTTTGAAGAGCACATAAGTTGGTCCATTGTTCCCGTTAAGAAAAATCGGCTTCGTAAAGGGTACTTGATCGACCACTAGCATGCAGCCTTGCAGGTGTCACTGAGTGTGTCTGTGTGTTTGTGGGTGTGTGTATGTGTGTGTGTGTGTGTGTGTGTAGAGAGAGAGAGAGACATTCATTGACTCATTGACATTGAATGATTTAATGCACTTGTTAATGTTAAAGGTGCAACGAGAGATTTCACATATCAGGTGTCCCTAAAAAAATCGAAAGTACTGATTTTTGCCCTGATGTAAGCATTCCATCAAAAACATCCCCATCTGAAAGAATTAAAGTGACAGGAGGAGATTTTTTTAGGATACGAATTCCTCTCAAATTGCACAGGATCGATTGTAGACCACCTACCAAGAACGTTCCGAAGGTTTATTGGACAAACAAGTACAAAAGAAAACAGCAAACCTTGTTTTGAACTTGCCTGACTATCGTAATTGTCCCCATAGAACACCGTGCTTTGACTTTCTGTCGTGCACGACAGAAACTACTAAATCATCATATTATTACATAAAGACGGCGTATTCGGCTTATTCACTTCAGGTGTGATCTAATACATTGGAAAGCATTCCAAATATGCAAAAAAAAACAGGTTCGAAAAAAATTGGGGGCGCTTCTTTCTGGAAATCTCATGTCTCTTTAAGCTGAGAAATGTTTCTTTGGTACAAAAATTGTGAAATTTCTAATTTCGTATAGGAGCAAATTATACAAAATTCAGCGTATGTTTTATATTGAATAAGCAAATCAAAATCGCTTGTTTCTCTCTTTTAAGACATTTCTGTAGCCAAATACAAGGTACGAAATCTTTGAGTGTCTAATGACACAATATTTATATTTGCGTGCCTCAAAATCTCTCATTGCACCTTTAAGGGCAGTGTCAACCCCGAGTTTCTGAGTATCATGACGGACATGACCATAACGGAGTATCTATTTTGGTTTGTAACTTTGTGAACAGGCTCCAAAATAACCTAAGGCACCTAAGGCAATTTGCCTTGGGTGCCCCTACCATTTGCCTTGGTGCCCTAAAAAAATTACTATTCTTTAACATGTAATGCCTTGGTGCCCTTTTAAAATTGGGCAAAATTGCCTTGCCCGCCCTAATTCTTATTTTGGAGCCTGTTTTGTGAATATTTGATTGTTGTAGGCACTGGAGTTTTGCGCGATTTAAAACGGCAAATTCGTGACCGTATTTTGAAAGCGCGATTTTTAAGTCGAAAATTGGACGATGAAACCGATGGTTCTTTCATTACGAAAAATATTACGCAAAGAAATTATGGCCTGAAGTATCAAGCATTTTCCTTTTGTGGCTTAGTAGGTTTATTGCATGGTCTAATCCATTTGTCTAAAGTCTAATAGGCATTGGTCGAACTTCCAATTTGGTCTTAAAACCCATATTGTCTTACTAATTTGTCTTCAATAACCGTTTAGTCTAACACCAATTTATTCAACAACAAGAATGTGCGATATTCCATTTGGTCCAATGCCCAATTAGTATAATGCCCATTTGGTACCCGGTTTACGGTACCATTTGTGCTATAACCACAGACACCAAAAAATTGGTTAATTTCATGGGGTCTAATATCCTTCTAGTTAGTCTATTATCCATTGGTCTAATAATCCATGGGTTAATGCCCAATTGGCGTCTAAGAGCCATATGGGTAGTTAATATCAATCTGTCTAATATCATTTGGTCTAATACCTATTTGATATAACTGTCCATTTGGTCTAAATCCATTGGATGTTAAAAACCAAAACCCAAACATGGATCTCTTAATAATGATTTAAATATTAGACCCAAATGGTTATTAGACCAGTAGACATTAGAACCAAATCAATATTAGACCAAATTGATAATGCATTAGACCAAAGCATTATCGACCTTGGAAATGAATATTAGACTAGAGATAAATATTAGACCAAATGGAGATACCCAAATGGATTAGAGCAGATGGATGTTAGATCAAATGGGTATTAGACCAAAGGATATTAGACCAGATGGTATTAGACCAAATGGAATATTAGACCAGTAGGGTATTAGACCAATGGCATTGATCAATGGTATTAGACATATGGAGTTTAGATGTTATGCGTTTTATACCCAGATGTATATTAGATGGCTAGTAGACTAAATGGTTATTAGCCTGGTTATTAGGACCATTGGAATTAGACAAAATGTCTATTCTATACCTCTGCTGCCATTATTGAAAGGCCGCATTCGAGTGGTCCAGTTTACTGCCCATTATTCTGCAATCAGGGTCGACAAGCCTTTTTATTAAATGAAGCTGTGAGGTACTAGAATAGAAATAAAGGGTTTGCAGTGTGCATGTATGGGGCTCATAATTTTCCTGACCAGAAAAACTTTCAAAAAGGGGTCGTCGGCGCCCTCGCCCCATTATTAGTTTTCGGACCTCGGACACATTATTCGCCCATAAATGACACTAGAAAACCCTTTATTGTCCCGCCGAACGAGTTCGGACCGGGACTAAACTGCGCAGCGCGTTCGTCGGTTCGTCCGTCCGTGCGTCCGTTCGTACAGTGATAAAAAGTTAACCCACGTTGTGTTAACGATTTATCTGGAGTTTCCGTAAGGGCCACAATTTATGTAACTTGGTGGAAAGAAGATGGGGTGGGTGAGTTCTTGACCTGATTAGATTTGGCCGTAAAGATGCGAAGTAAGGATTAATTTGCATAATTTATGAAAATGTTCCTGCAAGGCCTGTTACAAGTTTTCTGGAGTTCCGTGAGGCGTATATTGATGTAAATTGGTGGAATGAAGCGGGTAGAAGAGTTTTCGACCTGATGAAATGTTGGCATTTTTTTTAAAAAAAATCTACTCTCCCAAATAAAATGATATGCAAAAAACAGCGTTAATTGCTATATTTTTGACACTGTACATGGATACTCAAAATCCTGCGCTGCATGAAAGGATCATGGGGCACATCTTGTATGGTAATTTGACAGTATTGGATATAGGGGCCAACGGTAGATGCAAATGAGATAATTAAAATATGCGTAATTGCTGTATCTCTGAAACGGTACATCAGATAGGCATAAATTCCTTCGCTACATGAGACTACTCTGCCATAGGGGAGGGGGGGGTGTTGTGGAGGGGTTATGTGTTGGGAGGGGTAGGTATTGCGGGGTAGTTGGGGAGGGGGGTGGGGGTGCGTGTTGCGGAGTGGTTGGGGAGGGGGGTAGGTGCTGGGAGTTGAGGTGTTGGGAGTGGGGTGTGTTGTTGCCGGGGTGTTTGGGGTGGGGTTGTTGCGGGTGTTTGGGGAGGGGTGGGGTTTTGCAGGTGTTGGGGTGAGATGGGGTGTTGCTGGGGCTTTTGGGGAGGGGTGGGTTGTTGTAGTGGCATTACATCGCATTTTATGAGTCGCGACATTCCGGCGGGACTATTTTACGCGTCGCGTAAATACGAGTTCGCCTTGTTTTCTTATGAGACTGACATTAGACTAATGGTTATTAGCCTGGTTATTAGACCAATTATAATTAGACAAAATGGCCATAGACCAATTGGAATTAGACCAAATGGCAAGTCACTGTGGCTTACACATAGGTCCGTCATTTTTTCAGCATATTCCTGTTTTTGAAGGAAGTGCCTCACACTTGCAGGCTGCATAAGGAGGATCATTATGTCCGATCCTTCGGTAGCCTTATAATGTGCCTTCTTCACAATTTGCCCCTTTTTCCTATTGTGGCTGGATTCATCGTAATTCTTAATTTAATATTCTCCGCTGTTATCTGTTAAGGTGGAGTATGCACAGTGTGACTCTCAAAAAATGCATCACTTAAATTCTTCAGGCCACTGGTTACATAAATTGGATTTTGGGGCAATTTGAGTCAAAACTAAGTGTTTTTGCATGTTTGTAATTGCTTTTCATGGGTTAACCATCGTGTGTAATCCTAAACAGTTTCTGTTTTGTAATAAAACCACTCCGGAGTGGTTTTTTTTCACAAGGTTTGCATAATTCAAATAGGGTGGAGGCTATTACACTGTTCACAAATTTATGTTCAAATTAAAATATTGCCGGAAGTATGGAATGTATGACAAAATAATTGGTGTCGTTTTGTAGCTAATTTTTTTCTTTCTTCTTTCTCACTACGACTTCTAAACAACACCCGACACTTTGGCCACTCCTCTGAGAATCAATGGGTTTGGACCACACATCATGCCGCCCATCTAACTGTGTCTCTTCTCACCAGTGTTGCCACCCCGGCCCCAATAGGCCCTATTTTGAAACATCAAAGATGCACTCAGTTGCCATTTTCCCTGCGGCGGCCGGTGCCGCGGGTCTCGGGATTTTTTGTCGCCATAGAAACCCAATGGTAAAGGATTCCACGAGAGAGATTTCACCTATCAGTTGTCCCTAAACAAATTGAAAAGTACTGATTTTTGCACTGATGTAAAGCTTTCCATTGAAAGAACCCATCTGCAAGGATTAAGCTGAGAATAGTTTTCTTTGTAACAAAATTGTGAAATTTCTAATTTTGTATCTAGAAAATACAAAATTCAGCCTTAATGTTTATATTGAAATATAAGCAAATCAAAATCACCCCTTTTCTCTCTTTAGACATTTCTGTAGCCAAATACAATGTATAAAATCTATTGAAATTGTCTAAGCTATATGAAAATTATGTCAATATGAACACTATATTTGGATGGCCAAATCTCTTTGTTGCCACCTTTAAGTAAAAAATGGGGGGCTACTTTTTTGCCCATGCATCTAAACCAAAATTTTGTTGCCACACTACTGTCTGCACCACCCCACATTCAACCATCAGCATTATCTCAGAAGGTGTTGCTACTACCCTGGTAATTGTAAAAGATGTAGCTTACTCTGTCCAGGTATTTATTTTCTCTCCATTGCGCGTCTTAGTCACGACCTTCGCAAGCCAATTCACCCTCGCATAGCAACAAGTTGAACAAACACACTTATTTTAGATCAACCAATCCACGGGGTCGCGTGTAATGATCCAAACAGGCGCGTATTTGAGTGCGTACACTGCAGCACACGCGTTAGCAACGGCAAACCCCCGCGAAAAGGAGAAAATAAATACCTGGACAGAGTATATCTGATCTAACAAAACCAAAACCTTTGAAGCAATTAAAGAAATAAGTAATTACATTGTCAGAATCTCACCTGTCTTTGAGCATAAAAGGGTTCATATCATTATTAAAGGTGTATTTCGTGATTCCAGCAGCTTCTGTTTTATTATGGCGTTCACTTAGATATCGTTGAGAAAAGCGGATTAGCATCACAATTTGAGTTGATTCCATCTTGGCGGTTGGTGTTATGAGCAAATGCGTGTTTCCCACGGTCCCATAGACCACTATGCTGTAATTTCTGTCCGTTTACGGACAGAAAAATACAAAATTGCGAATTTCTTACAGATGTGACAATTTCATGTACTATTTGGTACACATGGATTCCTGATGCAACTGGTCAGATGATATAAAAAAAATCTTCAACAGTTTTTTAAGTAAGGCGGGGGGACGAGGTTGTGGATCACGATTTTTCCCTTTTAATACAGTAACCAAAAATAATTGAGAAATGAACCCTTTCTGTGAATTTCAATTTATTATCACCTTTTCATTTTGCAGATTACGAAGTCAGGAGCTAGGGAAGTTTAATGTGGCTACAATCCAGTAGTTAAATGCGTTTCCAGGGGCGGATCCAGGATTTGAAAAAACTCAAAATTACCGGGGGGGGGGCCTGACAGCTCAACTTTGTCCAAAATGGGCTGAGTTTGCAAAATTGTAGAATTACCGGGAGGCGTTTCCCCCTACCCGCCCCCTCTCCTGTATCGCGCTGGTTACTGTGGCGTTACTGTTTCTAGTAAAAATATAATCACCACAAAAACTTGCCCAATTTATGTAAAATAATCTGCCTGATATAGGAGAGTAGTGGAAATCCCCCGCAAAGTGGCTTATTTTATGAGTTTAATAGTCACCAACCCTACATACACCCTACATCATACATCAATGGAAAGCTAATTATGTCTACTTTCAGATTAGGCATGATGTGAAATTTGCCAATGTGGGCCCAAAGTGTTTTGGCATTTTAGGGCCAAAAACATACATTTTTGGGCAAAAAAAATGATTTTTGAGATATTGGTATTTTTGACAGCTATATACATGCCCCATCTATGTAAATAGGTTTCGACCATATTGCTTGCGTCCCAGAAGCCCACAATAAACTTCTAAAAGTTTGTAAAATATACAGTAAGTAAAGGCGATATTGGTTGAAAATATACGTTTTTTCTTCTCCAATTCATGTTTTCCTTAAACCCGAAAAATAGTTGAACTTTTAGTTAGCAATTCATAATGTTGGTGTTGTTATGCTCTACATTGAGCTGAAACCTACTTGAGCTACATTGGCATTAAGATTAGGTAAGATGAGGAACTGCCAATCTGACCAAGGCATTTGTGGGTCCTTTTAAAGTAAAACATAGATTTTTTGGTAAAAAATGATTTTTGAGATATGATATTTTTGACCATCTGTATAACATGCCCCATCTATTTAGTATTTCAGACCTATGTTGGTCCCGAAGCTCACATAAACGTTCTAAAGTTTACAATACAGTAAGTATATGCGATATTGAGTGAAAATATACTATTTTTCTTCTCAAATTGAGGTTTCTAAAATCTGAATAATATAGTTAAACTTTAGCTACACATTCAAACATCCCTGTTTATATGCTTATAAATTAGCTGAAATACTTGAAAATACCATTTGGCAGTCAGTTTAGGTATTATTTTGACATGTAAATTGGTCCAATTTTAGTCAAAAAACATGTGTTTCTGGGCAACACTAGATTTTGAGATAATGGTATCTCTGTAAGTAGATTTTAGATAGAACTATGTCATACCTCACCAGCCTAAAAAGTCCCTTGTCACTGGGGAAAGTGGTAAAAGCGCATCATCTATGAAAATCTAAAGATACATGTATTTGAAGAATTAACCATGATTCTTTGAATTTTAATGGCGTTTGTTGAGATGATCTTGTGACAATTGTCATTCTTCCTCGCAAATTCCTACCAAATTTTTTTTATTATAAATTTCTCAACTAAGACACTATCAGTGATTTGAAAAATCTTTTGAAATTTGCAGGAATGGCTTCAAAGTGAAGTATAAAGTCTTTAGAATTTTCATAGTTACCTTTTCCAGCTGTAGAATTGAAAGAAAGGAAGAAACGGCAGTGTTCCAAGATACGATTCTCACTTCCAATTACGTGTGTAGTAAGTGTCCGTCGGACAGTAATTGACTAAAATCTCCGAGTCTGCCTTTTAGTAATTGTTCCTAGTCTTATCATTTGCAGAGGGTCTGTTAGGATCGCTGTACTTGTTAACGTACATGCTAAAATCTGATTTTTGATGATTTTTCGATTGCCTGATTTACAAATCATCTGATCGTGTCTTTTAAAAGCCACATCCTTGATTTGCTAAATCATGCAATCGAAAAATCATCGAAATCTGATTTTTGCATTTATGCAACAAGTAATGGTATCCTAACATACCCTGCAAATGTATACACAAAGCCACTTAAAAAAGGACGAATCGTAGATTTTTATTCATTACTGTCCGAACGGACACTACTACAACACGCAATTGATGGAGAATCGTCTCTTTGAACCCTGCCGTTTTCTTTCCTTTGTCTGTCAATTTCTACAGCTGAAAGGTAACTCATAAGAATCTACAGCTTATCCTTCACTTTGAAGGTATCTCAAATTTCAAATATTTTCAATCACTTGATAGTGTCTTTTAATCAAAACCCTATGTGATTTTAAGAAATCCTGTGGATTTTACAATTCTTATGCGATTGATGTAGTTTGTTGCGATTTTAGGAACTAAGGCAATGTAACAGATTTGTGTGCGATGTAAACAAAATCTTATGCGATTTAACAGAACCTTAAATGATTTAACAGAATCTTAATCGCGATTTAATAACCTAATCTCTTCAATTTAAGAAAATCATTGGCGAGTTTAACAAATGTGATTTGCAGGTTTGATTGAATTTTTGTGATTTAGCAGATAACGTTTGATTTTTACGTTATCTTATAAAGTCTGGTGGGCGGTTTTACAAATTTGAATGGTGTAACAAAATATAACATGTACAACTTGAATCAAAATCCGTGGAAGTAGAAAGTGTTATATTTACCATTACCTTGTCAGTTGTTGTTTGTTTTCTGGCAGTACTGTACTTTTGTGCATGAGATTTGACATGACTATTTTTGCCCATATTCCATGCCGTGCCGGGTTGGCTTGCAAATACTAGGGCAGTCTTCTATAAAAACTTTAAAAAGTTACTTCAAAGTATCTAATGCATGATGGGGACCTGGATGAGTAACTTTGTTACCCTAACACCCTAACACCCGAGCCTAAACAGATTATTTTAGGGTCACTTTTCAAAAGGGGGACTTCCCCCAAATTTACCTCCTCAAAAAGGGGGGGGTGGATTTTGCAAAAGTGACTTTTTTCCAAAATTTGAACTCCTTTGGGGAAAAACTCAATAATTAATTTTGGGGGTCAAAAAACCTCATATTCTCACTCCGCTCGCAAAGATCTTTTTTTTCCTTTTGAGCTCTTTTAGGTTTTGCCTTTTCATATTGTCTTTTCATTTTTCGTACTTGTTTTGGTCTATTGTCTTTCAAAGATTAATTTTGTTTGGAACATTAACATCATCATGTTTTGTATGCTGCAATCACCTTTACTATTTAGAAACTGCTCATTTAACTAATGATTACTGAAAAAGGAGCCTCATTTTTCATGCAAAGAATCCTTCAGAGCAAAGGTTAGGTAAATCTTGCTCTTAATGCGTTCGAAGATGAATTTCATTTAATAACTGAATGCCGCGTCGCCTTATGAAGATCTTCATTCTAAATTAAAAAATATTGTAATTTTTTGATATTTATGGCATTGGTGTTATGTCTGATAATGGGCATTTCTTTTTCTGAAATCCAGTTAAAACCTGCCATATATTATTAATCATATTATTTTTTTCTTTTTTTTTAAAGGTCAATTTTGAAATGCCCAATACTAAAAATGCAAAAAATCAAAATTGGGCTCATTTTAAACACCACTTCATTTATTTTGACTTACTAAGAAATTTTCACAAAAATGCCTCAAGATAGAAAGGATCGAAAATCAAAAACTTTCATTAAAAAACATGTAATCGATCCCAAATCGATATTTTTAACTAATAATTTTGACAAGTCAATATGGTTTGTCAACTGTTTTGACTGTACCAGTTGGCCCCGAGATGACCACCTAACTACACATTTTTGTATCTTTTAGTTATCATGTATATCAATAATCAGTAATGTAATATTTTCTCGCGCTAACTTCTTTAGTGAAGACGTAAATGTAACATCGTATAAAAATACCATCTCTTACCATTTCTTTTAACAAAAAGGATTTCACATACTGGTCCCCGGAAGGGGGGGGGGGTCACTGTCCAATGACAAGGGAAGATTCATTCAGAACCAAAGAAACTGGAACAAGGGTATTTTTGTTCAAGATTGTGCAACGATACACAAACGGTTTTTTATCGTATTCGGTGCATTCATTTATGTGCAGTAGTAAGCTATTCAGTACCTCCTATGCAGAACCACATTCATAAAAAGAGCAATGTACCAAGAACTAATAGTTGTGCAAATTTTCAATCTTGCCAAATACTTGTTAGCGGGGTGAATTTATACAACTTGCCTATAGGACATTTTAATGAACTTATTTTTACTTCCAGTCCTTTCATAAACATGATTTGGAGAAAAACACAAATGTCCAGTCAATATCACCTATTACTTACTTTGTATTTTGTACTCTTAAAAAAGCTTATTTGAAGTTCTGAAAGGCATGAATAGTTTACAATTTATTAACAAAGAAAGGCATGTTCCATTATCTCAATCTCAAATCTCACCAAAATTGATGTTTTTGGACTAAAGGCCCAAACATACTGAATGGTTATGCATGTATTTATATAAATTTCCAAATAAAACTTACTGTTTTAATGCTTAAGCGATAAAGTTTAGCTCTATTCAGGGTTTTTGGAATCATAATTTTGAGAACAATGCACATTTTCGCTCAATATTTCCTATACTTACTATATATTTTGGCAACTTTAGAAGCTTTTTGTGAGCTTCTGAGACACAATATAGTTCTGAAAGCCCCTCTTCAAGAGGGGGCATGTAAAATAGGTCCAAACTACCATATCTCAAAATAAAATTTTACCCCAAAATGTATGTTTTTTATTTTCAAATTATATGATTTTGCAAATGATCCAAAATCACCTTTGGCTCAATGGCAGTTCCACCTCATACCTAATGTGAATGCCAATGGGTAGCTCAATATTGTCAACAGCTTCAATTTAGAACTTAACCACAGACGTTTCAATACTAAGCTACGAAGTTTAACTATTTTTCCAGGTGTTAGAAACATCAATTTGAGAAAAATGTGTATTTCAGCCAATATCGCCTATACTACGTTAGATTTGTAAACTTTTGGAAGCTTAATTGTGCGATTTATGGGACACAATATATTCTGAAACCTTCTTACATAGATGGAGCATGTTATATAATGTCAAAAATATCCAATATCTCACAAATCAGTTTTTATTTACCCAAGAAAGGTATGTTTTTTGACTAAAAGACCCAAAAATCACCATTGGCTCCATAGTGGTCGACCCAATCATACCTAATCCGAATGCCAATGGTAGCTCAAGGATCTTCAGCTCAATTTAGAGCATAAAAACACAGACGTTCTGATTGCTAAGCTAAAGTTTTAACTATTTTTCAGGTGTTAGAAACATGAATTTGAGAAAAACTTCTATTTTTGATTTTAACCATTATCGCCTATACTTACTTATATTTTTTAAACTTTAGAAGCGTTTAGTGGCCACTTTGGGACCCAATATAGTTCTGAAACCTACTTACCTAGATGGGGCATGTATATGATGTCAAAAATACCAATATCTCAAAAAAATCATTTTTTTGCCCAAAATGTATGTTTTTTGGCTAAACTGCCCCAAAACCACCTTCGGCCCACTGGCAATTTCACCTCATGCCAATCTGAAAGTAGACATAAGAAGCTTCCATTTATCCCTAACCCGGACCGGGTTGTTTTGCCGGCTGACGGCCCAAATGCAACGACGGCAATCTTATTTTATTTTAACGGCCCATATGCAACGAGAGCGAATTTTGCGTTTCATTGCATCTCGGCCGTTTTTCCCCGCACAGGAATAATAGCGTGAAAGTCAATACGGCCCAGATGCAACGAAAAACAATATCAGCCGTCATTTTTTCCCGGAAGACTGCCCAGATTCACCGAAAAACAATCGCGTCATTTGGGGTTTCCCGGAAGACGCCCAGATGCAACGAAAAAAACCTCCGCGCCATTTTCCGGAAAGACGTCCCAATGCAACGAGGAACATCTGTGGCGAATGCAATAAAACTAGGGATAATAATAAATAACATAAATAACTAAATAAATAATGGATGCGTACCTCACACTGATCGCAATGAAATTTTTAGCTTATTGTTCGCCAGTCGTGAGTGGCGCAATTACGCTACATCATAGCGTGCGTGGCGCTTTTGCTACGTCATGCGCCGTTTACGTCATTAATGCGGTTATGAATAATTAAAAAAAGATCTTAGCGATCGAAAATGGTGGCGCTATCACACCATCGAACTCGAAATTGTCTATGGTCATTTGTACACAGTGTCACCCGCCTGAATGAAAAGCATTTGCGCCTTCGGCGGGCAAACCGTCCGAAAATGCAGTGAAAAGCAAATCGCAGCATTTCCCGGTAATGACTGCCCAAATGCAACAGGAACCTCCGCAGTCATTTTCCGTAAAGACTGCCCAAATGCAACGAGGAACATCGCGGCAATTTTCCGTAACGAAGGCCCCAAATGCCACGAGGAACATCGCGTCATTTTCCGGTAATAGACATGCCCAGATGCAATGAGGGCCCATGAGAGTCATTTTTTTGCAGGCGACCAACATTGTTGTTGACGGCCGATATGCAACGAAAAACATTTTGCGACCGGTCCCACCCCCACTTTTCGTTGGCTCTCATTGCCTCTCGGCCGTGTTAGGGTTAATGTATGATGTAGTGTATGTAGGGTGGGACCTATTAAATCAACTAAATTGTTGATGCTGCCCTTCGCCTAATAAGATAAGTGCTTTTCCTTTCTGTTGCTCTTAATAAATACCATGAACCAAAAAATTTGGTTCACATTTTAGGGGAAAGGCTGGAATTGTTGTTAATTTCAGGGCAAGAGTAAACAAAAGCTATTTCCAATTGTGCAAAATTAATCATTAACAAGACTTTTCAGTATTATTTTACATTGGGTAGTCGTCGTTGTTATTTTAAGTGTTGTATTCTTTCATTACATGTTAATTTGATGCTTTGGAACTTTATCAGCTTATCATTGAATGTGTGTGACATGCTTTATGATTACTTTTTATTTATACAGGAGAAATTTGATGCCAGGAGGATCACAAATGATGTAAGTTGATTTTATTTCAGCTCTGTAAAAGTGGAAGAATTAGAATGAGATCTTCATTCAATTTGCTGCAGAAGTGCCTCGTAAATGGGATGCGTTTCCTCAGCAATCGCTCCAAACAAATCACAGGACACATACTAAAAAAAAAAATTACTATACAATACAAGGTTTGAATTCTGCATGCTGAAAGCCCTGTGATTGTTTGAACCGACTGCTGGGCAACAAATTCTATTACATGGCACTTCTGCAGCAAATTATTTGGACCAGTTCATCAATTTCCATTTAGGGAAGTTGGATTACTCCTACTTGGTCATTGGAATAGACGATTTGCACGATCCCCATAATGCATCTCGTATTGTGCCCATTTCCATCCGGGAACTTGTCCCAGAGTTTATGTTTACAAAAGATTATGTTGTTCGTTCGTGTCACTGGACAGTGCCTAAAACTACAGTACAAAGTACCTTTTCATGTGAAGTTAATCTTACAGAAATATAGAAGAATATCATAGGAACAGAAAACAAGCGAGGCACTGATGTTGAAAAGGTGGCATTTTCAATCCATTTCCATTTGTGCCCATTTCCATCTGGGAACTTGTCCCAGAGTTCATGTTTACAAAAATTATGTTGTTCGCTCACTTTGCCGGACAGTGCCTAAAACTACAATACAAAGTACCTTTTCATGTGAAGTTAATCTTACAGAAATATAGTTGAATATCATAGTAACAAAAAACAAGCGAGGCACTGATGTTGAAAAGGTGGCATTTTCAATCGTAACCGTGTCCTAATTGTCACCTGCCGGACGAATACAGTTCAACTGTGCAATGTCACTGATAGATGAAGTTTTCTAGTATTGAAATACGGTCTTAACCGTGTGTTTTTAGCTGACTTGAGGCTGGTACAAGTTCCCGGATGGAAATGGGCACAGTATGAGATGCATTATGGGGATCGTGCAATCGTCTATTGTGCTTCTGTATTTGCATTGCATGCACCTGATAAATATAGTACAAGGCAGCTGTTGAATTATTATATTCTTACCGTCACCTGACAAAATGCATTCTTAGTTCACTTGTGCATGTACCAGCATGTGTGTCCCCGAAGGAACTATTCATGGTCCACTGACTCACGGTAATAGAAATTTGACAATTGGTTTGATATTCTGATTGCATGCGCCCAATAAATAGAGCACATGAATTATGATCTCCTTACATTTACCAGACAAATATTTAACCAAATTCTTCTTGGGGTATATGTATCTTTCCCGACACAGATATGTGCGGTGTGCTTAGAAGAATTCAAACCCAGGGGAGAAAATTGGTGTGTGTAGGTGCCGCCACGGTTTCCATGTTGCGTAAGTATGCAGGCTACATTCAAGGTTAAATTTTAACTGGGAAAAGACTTTTGACTACAGTCTGTTCCAAAATTGTTGGCACTACTCACTGCATCTCGCAAAGCAGCAAAGAGCAAATATTTTCACTACAGGGAATGAAATATTCATTTATTCCAGGTGGTAATTTTTCCTTGATCACATAAGGATTGGGTTTGAGAATTTGGAGCTCAATTCTTTCCTATCTTGCTATAAGTAGTGAATGCCAATCCACTATTTCTTATTCTTTCAATGTAGGTGCATCTCCAAGTGGCTTGAATCCAGGCGTACCTGCCCTATATGTAACACAAGAGTGAAGCCATCACCATCAGAAAGAACTTGTCTAATACCAGCAACTTCTGCTGTGTAAAAATCCAGAAATCAACAGTGTCAAGACCGAACTCGTTGCAAGCAATGGCTTGTATAGCTACACAGCATGACTGATGTACTGTTTGTGCTTTGTCTTCCATCAAGACTGACCCTATGCAATGAGTTTTTAACAGAGTGCTTCTTTTTGTTGCAATATTGCAAGTCTTCCAAGTTTTCTTGACTGCTACACAGAGAGTTGAATTTCGTTATTCGAAATCCAGTACCAAGTTCCAAACCAAATCTTACATGATTGAGTGGTTAAACTAAGTGGCATTGTTGAATTTGTCATATGGCAGCAACCTTATATTACAAGGTGAGATATTCAAGTACTATCTTGATATGAGAAGGACACTTATGTATTGATCAGAGGTTATTGGATTAATATTTTTAGTCTTCCGACCTCAACAAGGTCAGCGGACTCTCCAGTTAACTCATGTCCGGTCAGAGAAGATAAACGTCAGTCTGTCAGAAATTAGTTTTCCTGTTACCAAAATTACCATTATATCGCACTATACTCACTATTTGTCTAATTGTGATGTTTGGGGCAGTCTTTCAAAGTTCAATTCGCCGCCCATTCACATTCGCTGGAGCAAAAAAAAACTCTTTACAAGACGGCCTTCACCCTTGTTCTGTTTTTGATGCATTCTCCTTCTTCATTTTGGCAACAATTAAACCGTATCTATCTTAGTCATGCTTTGACGTATTGTGACCAAACTTACACCAAATGACCGTAGAGTCAGCCCAAATTTGTCACATGACGTTTTACAAAATGAACAAAGTTCATTTGAAATAAAGCTATATAGCCACCAAACTTGCTCAAAAAACCACTGGCCCAAGACTCGGGCTGTATGCCAATTGAGTGGAATTGAGTGGAATTCCAGTTTAGTCAATAGCTCTTGTACAAAACAGAATTTAGTACTTGATTAAATCCCAGCAAGTGGCCCTGCCATGACCTGAACTGGAAACCTCCTGTACCCAGGGTTGGCCGGTAAACCGCGCACCGGTTTCAAAAAAACCGCAAGGTTTATGCCGCCTATTTGGCAAAAAACCTGGCAAAACCCTCAATTTTGTTCCACACAAATTGCTTTTAAAATTAAAACATTGTAATAGATTGGTTTAAAGTTATATTAATTCTGTAGTCAAAATTAAACGTTTACAGTAACCGAAGTGGTTGAAAGAACACTAAGAACAACGTAAGGCTTTTTTATCTGGAATGAATGATATTCAGGTTTGATGCTAGTACCATACTTAATGATATACCTTATTGGAATGTGGGAAATGGCTGAAATTCAACATTACCTGTTATGTGCAAAATTTTTTGTGCAAATAAATTGTCAAACTAAATATTAATAAATGAATGAAATAAAAGTAATTTTATCTCTGAATTTGAATAATAAAATCTGATATGTGTAAAAGGAAGCAATTTTAGATTGAAGTATCAGTAATGTAAATCCACAGCTATATTTGAATTCAGCTGCTGAGATTTGCATGTTTTTGAAAAAATTGTCACGTGCACTTTTCATTACAATTTTTATTTTTCTTTTATTTTCAACATTTTTTTTGTCCTCTTTTTTGTGTATTTTTTAATTGAACAAATACCGAATCAAGGCATGTTTGGAACTACTAAGTTAAAGAGGGACTTAAATTAGTATGACATACTCTAAAATGCTTTGCATGAATGAATCACATTTCCTAGTTTTTGGCCGGTTTAAAAAACCACTTTTGCCGTTTAAATAAAAAAATAAACCATGTTTAAACCATTTCTGTTCTGGCAAAACCCGTTGTTGCCGTCTAAGCCAACACTGTCCTGTACCAAATTCAAATACTTATTCCTAACCAGTGGGCCACGCTCTGTCGCCACTATCCACTCCTTGTTTAGTGTCCATATGGCAGCGTATGTAGTAGCTATGAAATACATACAAAGTAGCTATGTAGGCATCTTCATGCACCTTTATTATAGTCCGTGTCTCTACCTTTTTGCAGTGATGTCATAACATTTAAGCCCGTGTCAAGAAATGCTGTCTTTGTGCACGCGCGTAAAAGCGCCGTCGCCTCAAGCCGGCGCAAGCAATTTACTCTTGCGACAACAAATCTTGCACTGACGTCACTGCACAGAGGTAGTGACACGGACTATAGGGAGCGGTCATTATTTTTGCCATGGGGGATTGGAGGATTTCAATTCTTTTTTGACAAAAAAATTTGCATTCCTCCTGAAATTTCTCCATTGAAAGTGACAGGAGGAGATTTTTTAGGATACAAATTTCTCTCAAATTTCACTGGATCGGTTGTAGACCACCTACCGAGAACGTTTTGAAGGTTTATTGGACAAACAGGTGCAAAAGAAAAACACAAACATTGTTTTGAACTTGCCTGCTATCGTAATCGTTCCCCATAGAAACCATGCTTTGACTTTCTGTCGTGCAGTACCAAATCATCATCTTATTACATAAAGACGGCGTCTTCAGCTTATTCACTTCAGGTGTGATCTAATACATCGGTAAGCATTCCAAATATGTAAAAAACTGGGGTTCAAGAAAAATTGGGGGCGCTTCTTTCTGGAAATCTCCTCATCTCCACTTTAAAAGTTCATGTTCCTCCCTCCCTCCTTATTGAAAATTTTCATTATCGCCCTCTGGCTTACAACTTATTTTGTGTATATTCCTTACCTCCCACCCCCCTGGCATAAATAATGACCCCTCCCTAAGCCTATATTCACATTTCCATGTTCATTCGTGAATTTTGCGTCAGTGAAACAACCATAAAAATAACCACATTTACAGTAATTGGCTGTCTCTTTTGAAATGTTTCTGATTTTTTGTTGTAATTCTGGTCTATTGCAGAGTAAACCATGTGCAGTCTAATCTTATTCCTGATTTTCTCCTGCTATGACCAGTACGGTAGGTTAATCCTTTCTAAGTTTGATTTAAAAACATAGTCATTAATTAAATGGTACTGCTAGTATTCCTACATACACACAGGCACACCCAGAAACCACCAACCCCAAGGGCTGAGTGGCTGAAATGTGCCCAAAATAGACTGACTTTTCACATTTTTGACAGAAACCCTGGGGACTTTGGGCCCCAAAGCCACCCCCTGAGCATGCGCTTGACACATCCAACTTGTAAGTTATATCAGACTTAACATTTGTTTGTAATGGCTGCTTTAGATTTGGTTTGGCATTATTCCTCTATCTATTCCAGGCATGAAAAATGGTTATGAAATTAGGGGTTGAACTAAGTATTTATAATCTTGGAAAGCGGGATGCACGGGTCTTAGTCGAAACATCAGTCCAAAATGTTTTCAGTCTGAATCGTTTCCAGTCAAAGTATAAATTTCCTATATCCAGGGGTTCATTGGTCCGAAAAGCATTAAAGCTTCATTAATCCAAAAACAAAGTTCTCTAGTTAGTACACGTCGCTAGTCTGACGCTTCGTCAGTCCAAATTGTTTGTTGCTATGTTTGTCAGTCCAAAATGTCTTCAGTTTTAAGATGTGCTGTTTCAATCTGAAGATAAAGTGCACCATTTTAGTCTGAAAATAAAATGCTGTGTTTCAGTCCGAAACGTCAGTTCAAATCTGGTAAGTACATCATCAGGCCGAATCTCAAGAGTATGTCATCAGTCCGAATCTCAAAAGTACATCATCAGTCTGAATCCCAAAGCATGTCGTCAGTCCAAATCTCGAATGTAACCCAAAACCTAAACTAAAACCCTCAACCTTAACCCTTAACCCTAAACCTATTCAGACTGAATGTGTTTCAGACTGAATGTGTTTCAGACTGACAATGTTTTGGACTGTTTTGGACTGACAATGAAGTTTCGGATTGACAACGTTTCAGACTTAGGCGTTTCGGACTGACAACATTTCGGACTAATGACAATGACATTTCAAACTGAGGATGTTTCGGACCAATGTGGTGGCCCGAGATGAGCTCTGAAGCTATTTATGGTCTTTTTCCCCATTAAAATGTAGATTTTTCACCTCATGATATTGTGGGCCACCAGCTTTAGCTGGAAGGACCACTTAAATTTCTGTTATCCAGATGGATGATTGGCTGACTGGCTGGATGGATGTATGTGTGTTTTTAGTCAACCAAAAAGGTAAACCTTTACTTTTCTGGCCAGAATACAATAACTCGCCTAGAAATGTGATGAACCTGGTAGCCTAATCCCCCCACCAACACCCTTTGAGGATCAGAGAATTCCACGGAATCACTTTGCTACCCAATCCATGACACTGCAGTCACAGTATCCCTATCGATCATCCTGGATCAATGATAGATGGTATGAGCAATGGTCATCCTCTACTTTGAACCTAAAGCAGTTTGTGGACAGCCCATCTAGCAAGCCCAAAGGCTGTGACCTTGATAGGAAAGCATGGGTCAACCTCAACAGACTCAGAACTGGCGTTGGTCGTACAAAGAACTTCCTTCACAAGATCGGAGTAGAACTTTCACCAAACTGCGATTGTGGAGAGCCACAAACCATTAGCCACATCATAGATGACTGTGAGGTCTACAAGTCCCCAAGAGGAATTCCAGGCCTGATCAACCTGGACGATGAAACTATCAGCTGGTTAAAGACGGATCTTCCACTGTGATTTTGGACTTGCACGCATGAACGAACGAACAATAACTCATTTTCATGAAACTTGGTCAACAATAACCCATTTTCATGAAACTTGGTCAACAATAACCCATTTTCATGAAACTTGGGCAACAATAACCCATTTTCATGAAACTTGGTCAACAATAACCCATTTTCATGAAACTTGGTCAACAATAACAAATTTTCATGTAACCCGGTCAACAATAATCCATTTTCATATAAAATTGGATCGATTGAGCCCCAATTTATTGGTTGAGCTATGAGTTCCAATATTTCAAAACTCATAGCGAGACCAATAAATTATGGGTGTAAATCATCCGATTTTATGATTATCATGTTTGGGATTTGATATTTTCAACACTTGGGATTCCTCAAAACATGATAATCATAAAACTTGGTGTATGGGTAGTGGTGGACATTGTGTACCATCACTAAATGTGCGTATTAAAGGTGCAACAAGAGATTTTGAGGCACCCAAATATTGTGTCATAATAGTATCATATAGATTAGACACTCAATAGAGTTCTTACCTTGTATTTCGTTACAGAAATGTCTTAAAAGGGAGAAAAAGGCGATTTTGATTTGCTTATATTTCAATGTAAAACATAGGCTGAATTTCGTATTTGCTCCTATATGAAATTAGAAATTTCACAATTTTTGTACCAAAGAAACATTTCTCAGCTTAATGCTTTCAGATGGGGATATTTTTGATGGAAAGCTTTACATCAGGGCAAAAATCTGTACTTTCGATTGTTTAGGGCGACCTGATATGTGAAATCTCTTGTTGCACCTTTAAGTAACTCACTTGCACACCGTATTCTCTGAACATAGTGAACGTGCAGGCAGAGAATCACAAAATCCTTTCAGTTTAAATATAGTACAAAAATGGAAATATAATGTATATCTATGTATATTATATAGTGTATGATAGGGCCTCGCTTTTTTTCACAAGAGTTTTCCCTTTCTTAAAAAGGAACATATAGCGGTTCCTAAACAATGTTATATACCCTAAATTACAATCTCTTTTGCTTTTGAAAGTCAGGCTCAAGCAAGAATGTTTCCTTGCTTTTGTGTGTGTGTGCATGTGCACATGCATGCATAGTGCATAAATGCGGTGTGCATGCATGAGAGATGATTGCCTTGGGCCAATCATATCATTGTGCAGCTCTTGAATGATGTTTGAAATGAGGAAAACATCTTCGTTGGTAACTGCCAATCTAATTTCAGTGAACGGACATGGACACTGTTACTTCTGCAAGAAGCAGTGATCCAGAAAGGTAGTATGTTTATAACAGATTTCCATCTTGCTATGGTGTAAAGTAGCATAACAGTTGTTTTGTTTTTTTTTTGCAGGGGGCACATATATTTTTTTAGGAGGACAAGAATATATTAAAGTTGTTAGTACGTATAGGCCTATGTTGTTTAACTCTAAATTGGCACATGTGTTAGAAAAATCACAAATTCCATGGGGAGGGGGGGGGGGGGGGGGCAAGAGGAGGAAAGGATTCACCACAGAGGAAAGCTTCCACTATAGTTATGCCCAACTTCAGTGTAAGTGTACGGTTAGCTTTTATGACATTGGGGATTATATGTTTGCATTAGATTTGAAGCATTTTGGTATCTGACAGAATTGCAGTGGGAGAAGGCACATAGGGATACTCTGAGTCGTATGTCTGTGTATCTGTGGTGTCTCTGTGGTCAAAACTAACCCTTAATATATTGCATTTGCCGTTGTTAGTTCAGTACGGCCTTACAATTATGTAACTTGGTGGAAAGGAGGGGGGTGGGGGGGGTGACATGTGGTGACCTCATGTGACCTTGGTGACTCATGACATTGTGACCTCATGTGTACATTGGAATGACCTCATGTGACCTTGGTGACTTCATGTGACCTTTGCCGGTGGAAATGTTAACCCTAATATATTGCATGCTTGTGAGTTCTGTAAGGGCTAAAATGACTGTAAAAACGTTTTAAAAAAAAAGGAGGGGGGTGGGGTGACATGTATGACACTCATGTGCCTCACTGTGACCTTAGTCCCATTCACAAACCGCAACGGCAGATGACACTGTGGTCGGGGATGTATTTTTGGATCGTAAATCTATTGGGGTGTTTTTTAAATTTGTCTTGAAATATATCCTGCCCTTCTTTATTTCCTTTGCCAGCGCGAAGCGAAGACCTGATCCTGCCAAAGAGGCTGACTTCAAAAGGGTCCGTGTATCTTCAGTTAGTCAACGACTAGGTCAAATTAATCATTTTGGGTTTCATTAATTGGCTCCAAAAGTTTGCTGTGCTTACCTTAATTGACCTAACTACCTTGCAAATGAAAGTTTCTAAAAAAAAATTTACCTGTTGAAAAAAATATGTGAAAAATGTTTATTTTCCAATTTTTGGAAATATTGGTGACTACTTAAATTCACACACCTATACCTCCAAAAATGAGTTAATAGATTATAAATACTACTCTTACTGTAACACACTTTTGATCAGAATTTTAATCATTGAATATATTATACAAATGTTGACGGCTATGTTAAGAAGTTTCATCACCAGCTTTTTTTTGCAAGTGGCCGTAAGCGGTTTAGGGTTCTTCCCTGTGCGCAAATTTACCAACAAAACTCCCGGGGTCAAATTCCGGTGGGGTCGTGGCACTGCTGGGATTTATTCGGGTACTATAATTCTGGATTTGATCTGTAAATACCAGCTTATTGATTCATACAGAATACCTCTTTCCTAAATGGTTCACTTGGAATATGGGCAAATGGATCATGAAGCTCCCCGTCCTTCGGATGTGACATTAAAAGCCGTCGGTCCCATGTCAAGGAGAGTCACAACTGTACATATACATCGCAGTCAGTGTTTTAATAAGAGTAGGGTGAACAACCCTGACTGTTCCCATCCGCCCCACCTCAAATAGCGGGCCCTGTTAGGAGCGCCTCATCATGGATACACGCGGCCCCGGATTTCGCACCTCAGTTTGAATAAATCCTGACACCACCACAACCAATTACAATGACTTGTGATACTTTAAGAAGAAGAATTAGAAACCCAGGTGATCTCAAAACGAGACTTGCTAGGCCATAGAGAAAGATTGAATAAAAGGCTAGAGGACCGGTGGTTAAATGTAGCTGCCCCCAAGCCCATTATCTGTAATCCTTACAGCATGGAAAAATGAATCTTTCTCTTGATTTTGCGAGGCGACCTTCAGTTAGAAAAGACCCTATAGACACATCCCAAGAGCATTGCCAGGCATGTTGTTTGTTTAGAAAGTTTACCGTCGCCAAAATATCAACTACAATGTTTTTTTTGCGATTTTTAATATGGCTTCCAAAAGAGTGTGGCTCTATATTTTTGTAGTTTGGCAATGATTAGTGGTTGACATTTTTAACACAGTAGTATTACACAGTCTAATACTTTTTCATCAATATGGAACTTTGACCTTGGTAGGTGGGAACAGCATCCGCCACTACGCCGTTGATATTATTGTAATCAGTTGAAAATAAGGCGGTCATGTCCTAAACTGGGAACAATCCAGAGCCTGGGCTGAGCTTGGGGTTCAACGCATTTAATAACGCATGTTGTTATAGTAAAGTATATGAGGTTTTGAGAACGAGCTCACTATTACTTGAGAAAGCCTTTGTTAAATGCACCCTATGATACCTGTCTGAATACTTGGCCCAAAGACAAATGATCAGCAGACCCCTGTCTTGCCCCATATCCATAATGATCGTTACACAGGACCCACCGTTTTCCCCAGACATATTTCCATTGAAAAGTTGACAAATAAGTCTGGCTAGTTCGCCGTATAAATCCTCTTGATACTCCTCATTGATATGGAGTGTGTTTCAGTAAAGGCTGACTCGATAAGTGAAATAAGTTTTTTGTTAGTAATTAAAAAGTAGTAAAACTAGAACTAAAGATAGGTTTACCTAAATGCCTTAATTCCAAAGTTGGCGATGACTCAGATTTTTTGTTTTTTCATGCAGAGTAAACATTATGTACGGAGCATATAACAGTGCCATTTAGGATGACTGTGTTAAAAATATAACAAAGTTGTGATTCTCTTTATGCAGGACTCCATTTCAATTTCACAAGCAATTTGTTTCACAAATTGAGGACGCCTTCTCGGAAAATCTATGAGTTAACCTTAACAACTGAATAAATTGTAATGTACGACAAGTACAAAAGAATAATCCAATGTTCATGTTCTTGTTTCCCTACTAGTTGAAGTATCATAGCTCAAAGAAAGTAACAAATGATGTAAGTAATGCAATTGTACTCTAGTAGTTCCCCTGCTTTTGTGTAATTGTACCTAGAGTGGACATAAAACAACCCTCAATCTCAAGAGACACTTTTAAGCCTTCTTGGTGTATAAGGCCTGGATTTGAAAGAAATCAATCAAGCTTACGTTAAAGCATAAAACCCTAGATTATTGAGAATACTTGGGAGTCTCATGTACAACCACATATTGATTTATGCCTAGGTCATTGCAACACTACATGGGAGCGGTCATCCTTTAGCGTAAGTATAGCATAGGCCAATAACAGGGTTGGGCGGCCAAGAAATCCATAATTAAACACTTTTATTGTTAAAGGGATGACCCATTTGTCTAGAATTTTTTTATCTTGATACGAACTGAGCTTAACCCCAAACCCAATCTGTTAAAGTTTCGCGCCAATATTTCAACTGTTTTTAAGTGGAGAGTGAAAACGTGATTTGTAATCCCCATAGAGTACTCTGTAAAAGAAATATTGGTTGACCAAAATGGGGCATATTTTCGCTCAAAACATCCCAACCAAACATCATTGCGCCTTAAGATTTCAAAGGTTAAATGAGAAAAACAGAAGCTTTCTTCTTCTACCAACATTTTGACCATGTCCGGTAAAATCTGGGGTCCCTGTGGACGAGGCTATTAGCGATCGGACCATGGGCCTTTAATACATGAACTCAAAATCTTGACGAAAAATCCTGAAATAATTTTTATTCCGAAACCATTGGAGCTGAAGAATATGAACTCCACTGTAAGATAATACTTTTTAATATTTATGCAAGAATAACGGACAAAGATAAGGTCGTAAATGGGCCATAGTAGCACCCAGAGGGTGTATTGAATCATTTCTACAATACACCAGTTTTGGGAAATTTCACCATAATATGGTCATGCGATCCCACAGAAATCCTATTCTTAACACATAAAAACCCTGACTTTTACGAACATTTTTATTCTACAATGCATTAGTACCTAAGGAATTTTTTGCATGATCATGAAATGTCTTGTGGTTCTTGAACTTTTGGAATGCTTTTTATCCCTTTAGAAGTACTGACATGTATTTAGTACAGTACCAGAGGGTGTTTTGAGTCAATCCCACAATGCACCAGTTTTGGGAAATTTCACTTCAATAGGGTCATGTGATCACATAAAAATCCTATTCTTAACACATAAAAACCCTGACTTTAACGCTCAATTTAGCCCACAAAGCGTTAGTACTTAGTGATTTTTTTGCAAGATTATGAAATGTCTTGTGGTTCTTAAACTTTTGGAACACTTTTTATCCTAAGTACTGACATATATTTAGTACAGTATGGTATAGGCACATAGCTATGCATCATGGGATTGATTCAAAACACCCTCTGGTACAGTACAGTATAGGCACATTGCAATGCATTTTGGGATTGATTGAAAACACCCTCTGAGTAGTACCCATAACCAGCCCATATCAAAATGCCCAAATCAGTCTGTGGTTTGCAGTCTCTATTGCACTGAGTAATGTATTTTGAATCATTTGGGTGAGTTGCCATGTTGAATGCGTCTTGGCCGCCATCATCTGGTCCAATGCTTGATGATATGATCAGACTGCCCTGCAGTTGATAATCGATGCATAGTTTGCTTTCACAGTATAGGTCACCTGCACAGGTTGGTCAAAAGGTTAACTTGGCCAGACCTGTCCTCCAGAACAAGTACAGGTATCCTAACATACCCTGCAAATGATAAGACCAGAAGCAGTCTAATAAGGACAAAATCGGATATTTTAGTCATAACTGTCCGTACGGACAATTACTACAACACCTAATTGAATGGAGATTCATATCTTTGAACACAGTCCGTGTTCGTCCTTTTCTGGCAATTCTTAAGTTGGCGCAAAAGGTAATTATGATACATCTCTAATTCACTTTTGAATAGTTCTGCAAATTTCAAATAATTTCATTCCTTTACATGAACACTGAAGTGTCTTAAGGGTCTATCTTGTGCATTGTGGTATACACTTTTGGTTAAAAATGTTGTCTAGCCTTTTAGTACAGTGATGGATCAAGTTCATAATTGGTATTATGTCTTATAACATTGAGGCAAGGGGTCTTCTTATGTGGGGTTCATAGATGAGGCAGTCAAAGTTCACTGGGGGTCATGTACATCTTGTACACGTGGATTACAACTTTGGTTTAAACTGTTTTGGCATTTTGCTGCAGCGATGGATAACGTTCATATTTGATATGGTATAAATTTGGACTAAGGGTTTTAGTTGGGTTCATAGATGAGAAGGCAAAGGTCATTTCAGGGGTCACTTAGGATCTTTGACCACCATTATAATTGGACGGCCTATTTGGGACCGCTGTCCGTATTTTTAGCCCCCTGGCTTGAAATCAGAAGGGGGATATGCATCGTAAATGCGGCGGCGGCCCGGAGTCCAACACAATCTTGTGAACGACGATAACATGAGACCCTAAGGGTTTTATGGTGATGTAACTTGGTGGGTGGGATCGTACTGCCATGTCCTTCATCGGTATTAGATTATGGGAGTGCATATGCTATTAGGTACTAATTTGCATAAAATTAATGAGTTAATTTGGGGTATTTTAGACCAGAAAAGCTTGTGAACAACGATCGAAGATCCATAAGTCCGATTTGATGATGAAACTTGGTGGAGGGGTGGGGAATCACATTGTACTCTCGCGCTGATAGGTTTGTGGCGAATGATATGCTAATTAATAGTAATTTGATATTTATGTGGCTACAATTTGGCGTATTTTCACCCAAAAAACTTCTGAACAAATATCTGAAGATCCATAAGTCCGATTTTGATGAATGATGAAAACTTGATGGAGGGGGGTGGGGAATCATGTACTCTCGCGCTGATTAGGTTTACGGTGGGTTGTTCGGGGTTAAGGGTTGGGTGTCCGGGTTAAAAGGGGGTTTGTCCAGCTTAAGGGGGTTGTTGGGTGTTTAAGGGGGATTGTGGGGTTTAAGGGGGGTGTCTGGGTTTAAAGGGGTTGTACGGGTTTAAGGGGGGGGGTTGTCTGGACTAAGGGGGATTGTTGGGGTTTAAGGTGGGTTGTCTGGGTTTTTAAAGGGGGTCCGGGGTTTACGGGGGGTTGTCTGGGTTTAGGGCTCGTGATTGTGGTTTTTTTTGTTAAGGTGGGTTGCAGAGTTTAAGGGGGGTTGTCCACGGTTTAAGGGGGTGGTTTGTCCGGGTTTAAGGGGGGTTGGTCCAGATTTAAGGGGGGTGTTGGGTTTAAGGGGGATTGTTGGGGTTTAAGGTGGTGTCGGGGTTTTTTGTTTTTAAAGGGGGTTGTCCGGTTTAAGGGGGGGGTTGTTCTGGGGACTTAAGGGGGATGTGCGGGTTTAAGGTGGGTGTTTTTTGACCTGTTAAAGGGGTGCGGGTGTATTAAGGGGAGTGCTGGAATTAAGGGGGCTCTTCTTGGTGTGGTTAAGGTGGGTGCATTGCACGGTTTAAGGGGGGGGTTGTCCAGCTTAAGGGGGGTTGTCCAGCTTAGGGGGTTGTTGGGTGTGTTGAAGGGGGATTGTTGGGTTTAAGGTGGGTTGTCTGGGTTTTTTTTAACGGGGGTTTGCTGGGTTTAAGGGGGGTTGTCGGGCTTTAAGGGGGATATTGTGGGGGTTAAGGTGGGGTGTCCGGGTGTTTAAGGGGTTGCTAGGGTTTAAGGGGGGTTGTATGGTTAAGGGGGCTTGTTGTGGTTTAATGGGGTGTTGCACGAGTTTAAGGGGGGTTAGGGTTGTCCAGGTGTTTAGGGTGGGTTGTGGGGGGTTAAGGGATTTGTTGGGGTTTAACGGGGGGGGGGGTTTTGGGTTTAAGGGGTTTATTTTGGCAAATAATAAGCGGAGCATGCGCAGACGTGACACACATGCACGCGTATGCGCGATGTGCGTATTGCATTGCGCGGACGTTGCATATGGGTGTCCGGGTTTTTTTAAGGGGGGTGTGGCCTTAGGGGTTGTTGTGGTTTAAGGTGGGTGCACGATAGTTTAAGGGGGGTTGCCCAGGTTTAAGGGGCGTTGTTGGGGTTTAAGGGGATTTTGGGGGGTTTTGTTTAAAGGGGGGTGGATTTGCCAGGGATTATTTAAAAAATTTGTAAACCGCTCCCGCCAGGGGATTTAGCGGTTCGAGAAACGCGCGACAGTTGTATTTTTCTAATCCTTATAAGGAGGCACACCATTGAATCATTTCCCCTGTACATAACTTTTCCCCAGTACTACAATCCCCCGGGAAGAAGGGGTAGCAGTTGAAAATTTGAAAACACCACATTTCTGACATGGTCCCTATTGAATTAAAACAGCCAGAAAATCAATTTTAGCACAAAACCTATGGGAACTCTTTCATTGACACTCCATACCACACTATTTGGTTCATTTGAAGTAAAATGTCCCCCAAACGCGCATTGTGGATGGACTCAATATATCCTGCTTTGGAAGTATGTATGCGGGTGTGTGTTTGTGTGCGGTGTAAAAATGTTACACGATTGCTTCATTTATTGAACTTGTTTTTTTCCCGATTGATATTAACTTCATACTTGGTCAGCAGAAACCACTGGCCAAAGACTCCCATGGGGGTAACAGGATGGACTATGATGACCCCAGTGAACCTTTAACCTTATTATCAAACTGTAATGGGAGATGACACATAGGGTTGCAGATTTCTTGGTCTAAGGGATTGATATTCGTATCTCAACTATTTTCTTTCTTTATAGACATGTTCAGTGTGCTTGAAGAAAGTCCCAATCAGGGAAAAGAATAGGGGTGTGGCAATGCCAACATGGATTCCATGTATGGTGAGTATAACAAAAGATTTATGAAGGGTATATATTTAGGGCCCTTTCACAATTGTTGCCATAATTGTTGGCCGCAAAAAGTTAAGTATATTAGCATGGAAGTGACCATGCCAAATTGTGAACATGCCTTATTTTGCTGCCTTCAGAGAGCCCATTTATATTTTATTACTTTGGTTACCACCAAACCGATAACAACCGAATAATTCCGGCCTATTTGGTGGTAATCAAAGTAACCCTATGGGAATATCCCTTAAAGGCCCACGACTCAGATATTTCAAAATAATAATTATTTTTTTGTAAAAAAAATTAAATAGTCATCTAGTCAACTAAAGATAGTTTCTATAAAGGGTTAATATCTGAAAGTTACAGACGATTTGGATTTTCCGTTTCCATGCAGTAAACACTTATGTATATAATAATAATATACTAATGTTGCTTGTTATAAGCGCCCCAACACAACAAAGGCCTCTATGGCGCTTTACAACGAAACCTATATAAAATTATAAAAAAAGAAAAATTAAAAAAAAAAACATAACTTTAAAAATACATAACAGAAATACAATTATTTTTACATAAAATAAAATACAATTGAACTGTATGTGAAGCATATTTAAAGGCTAAAAAAATCTGAGGTTGAACAGCCCACAGCATATTCATAAAAAAACACATCATGTTCAAAATTAGACTCACAACAATTTTTTTTTGGGTTAAAAAAAAGAACAAATTACAAGCTAGATCATACAACTTTCTGTTCACAACAATATACAATTTTAACATAGGATTATTAAAAATGAGGTTTTTAAAAGTTTCTTGAATGTGGCAAGGTTATTGGTATTACGAATTTCAGCAGGCATTTATCCACAAGTGGGTGCGCGACAAAAAATTGCCCTCTTGCCGTAGATAGGATGTTGACACTTCGCGACTTGAAGGAAGTTTTAGGAGAAGTTGCGAGCTTGATCGAAGAGTGCGTTGGTAAGTAGAGTTGAAGATTGGAAAGGTAGGATGGTGCTATACCATGAATGGCCTTGAATGTATGAAGGAGAAGTTTGACCACAATGGCAGCTCATCCTTTATAGGTACAGTGTAGCTCACGACGAAGCGAATTATGTCACAATCCTTCTTTGCACCAGTTACCAGGCGGAGATCACTGTTCTGAACACGTTGGAGTTTTGCGATTGTGGAACCAGGAACCATAGAGTAAACGTTGTTGTGGCATCCAGATCCAGCCGCGAGTTGACAAAGCATGTACAAGACGTTCTGCTGTTGTTCTTGGCTGTCGATGTACTTGCGTAATTTTTCCGATCTTGTATTGCCAGGTAACGCAGATGCGGCACAATTTTTAACGTGGTGGTCAAGAACATATTCTTGTCCATTACAACTCCCAGATTACGAGCTTCGTCAACAACCTAACTCGGACGCCCAATTGTTAAAGTGGAATAAAAGAACGGTCTCTTGAGAAACTGACGTCATGTTTCAACCTCGTTTTAGTACGTTTACGAAGGAGCGTTTGTTGCCCGCGGTCCGGGTTCTTAATGTCGCGGACACATTCCTCAATTCTTGTCACTTATCCCTGGTTCCCTCCTACCTTATCAAAGAAAGATACACTTGGGTATCGTCAGCGTAGACCATAGCGTCCACATTTTGATAAGAATAAAGCTTCTTTCTAGAGGAGAAGCATAAATGGTGAAACCAAAAGGGCCACTAACGGACCCCTGTGGAACAGCACATGAAAAGGTGTTGGTTTGGACAACCTATCTCCAACCGCCACAAACACTGCTTACGGTTCATGCAAATTAGCTCTCAAACCAAAGCACAAAACATCAATCACCGCGGATGCCATAACGATCCCTCAGCCGCCTCAGAAGAATTTGATGGTCCCACGTATCAAGGCGGCCGATAGATCAGTAGCAAAGTACAACTTCCTTGCATGGTCCCAGCGCGCGAATAACATCGTTATGGTACACGAAGTAAAGCAGGCTTTCAGTGGAATGTTTCTTCCTTTATGCAGATTGAACCTTGCCATAGAGATCTTCTACATACATATACCTGTAAATTGTGACATAGCTGCAACGTTCACCACCTTGACAAAATTTCAAATTGGAGATCGGCCTGTAGTTGTTTTCAGGTATCATCAGGGTCCTTACCAACTTTCTTGAGCAATGTGTTACGCGTGCAAGTTTGTGAAGATGGAAATGTTCCTGACTGCAAGGAAGAGTTTTACACTACTCGTGATTGATGGTAAACGTTTCCTCGAGACGGCTTTGGATCGTAACCATGTGGAATGCATCAGACTGACATATGAAGATGGGGAGTTTCATCACAATTTTGGAATTGTCTCTTGAAAACGTTGACAAAGTGAGTTAGCCGCGACTCGCTCAAAGACGTTTCAGCTGTAGCAGTAGCAGATGGTAACCGATGCAGCTTGTCTTTGACCCGTATCTATCTTGTCCTAAAGACCTTTAGCGAAGTCATTGCAGTTGTTCTTCACTTTTCATGTGATGGAAGTTATCTTTTCACCAGTGGATGAACACAACTTGTCAACCTACGGAGAGTTGTCGATGATCCAGACCTTCAAGCTTTGTTTTTGATAGTTTGTCTTAGCCCTCGTCCACACTTATGTACATTGACGCACTCGCAACGGAACAGTTTCCTTGTGAACAGTCAGGCCAGTCTTCACATATCGCGTCTCACACGGCGTTTTTCCTGCTTCGCCTTTCGCAGGTCATCCGAGTACCAAGGCGCATGCGGTCTTACAATGATACATTTAGTCTGCTCTGTCAATGACGATCAAGGAAGTTCTGACATAACACTGTCAATTTACGAGTCCTCAATAATCTTCAGAGCCGGCGAAGAAATTAGAGAGAAGATTGCGATATCTGCTTTTGAAAGCATCCAGCCTGGCATATTGCGCAGTTTCCGAAACTTCACAGTTTTCTTCTTAAGTGGCAAGAGGACGGATAAATTGAGCATGCATGTAATTGCAGCGTGGTCAGATGGTAATCTTGGCCTCCACCTTGACCGCATATATGACAGAGGTCCACCAGTCCTAGTGATAATGAGGTCAAGAAGATGGCCATTACGGCGATGGGTTGTGTTCCCAGACACGTGCTGCTCTAACAAGCTAGAGTCTAGGAGATCCTTCATTTTCTTGGAGTCACAATCATCAGCTACATCCATGTGTATATTGAAGTCACCTCCAATAACTACTGGGGTGGATATTGCCTGGCAGATGTTTCAACCAGGTGGCAATTCGTTCAAGAACCGTTCACATAACATTTGTTTGATTTCACGATGGGGGTGGCCTATAGATGGTAAACAGGCGAACTGCAGAAACGTTTGCGATATTGTAATGTCCTATGCTCAATGACTTAAAGGAACATGGTCATTGACGGTGATATCAAAACCCTTCCTCAAGCAAAATACCTACACCGCCACCTCTCTTTAATCTGCGGGGAACATGATGGAATTCAATAATCGGAAAAGCATTCCTTAGTCACATGAAGCGGTGGTCTCTAACCATCGCCATTAGCCAACTTTCACGATTGGCGAGAACATTCAAGTTTTTTTGAGATATCACAAAGTCATGATTGATGATGCTTTGCATGGTTTTTTCATGGAACCTGGCGTCAAATAGCATATTTTGCTTGAGGTAGCACACTGACTTATTTTTTGAACACACTGTAGATTATTTGGGTGATAATTCTATTTTTGCACTGCTGTATTCTTTCAATTGATGTAACACACTTAAGTTGTCTAGTTTTGATTTCTACCTGCACGGCACCCGCCCCGTCTTCTGGTTTCAAGTTTCAGTTCTTCAACTTAGCAAATGTGTCATCATCCAAACGATACAGTTTTCTTATTCATCTGAAAAACATTTTCTTATGTTGAAAAGTACATTTCTACTGTACGACAAAGGTCGCATTGTGGAAAAACGTAAACAAGTACTTTACAAAGATTTCAAGTCACAGGTGACTGACCAACTTCACAGAAGATGTACAAGTCACAGGTGACTGACCAACTGACCAGCGTAGTGGTCACGCATCGATCCACAAATTTAAAACCGGTGGTCAATGCGAAGTGGTGCACCGGCATGTAAATAGAAAAGCACGATGTAATAGTATACACAGTGCCACAGGATAACTGTGTATAACAAATTCCGGATCTGATTTTATAACAAATTTGTGATTTTCTATATGAAGGGACTTTCGATTTGAGCTTAGTTATTCACACTATATTACTGTGGTGGACAATCGTTAATGTCATAGGCAAAAACACGATTGTTTTGAAAAAGTGGGAAAAAAAAAAAAAGGTTGCGCCACTCATCGGGAAATCTTCTGAGTCAGCCTTTAAAACTGGACATATAATACTCAGCCTCAGGACAGCCATGGTTTCAACCATCCACTACCCATAATCTGACAAACCTACCTTTTTGGATTAAATTGTTTAGCGTTTTTTTTTTTTTTCCATCTGTTAGTTTACATTTTTGTATTTAACTTGTTCTGCACAAATCCCTCATGGCCATTTCATGACAACCATTCTATTAAAGTGACTCGGCGAGTTCCAGATGATGGCGCAATCAATTTTCAAACAAATCAGGCTTTTGCCATATACATGAAAGGGTTTTGTCCATTACTATCACTGTGTGAAAATAAACTAAGCTCAGAATCGAAGTCCTTCATATAGAAATCACAACTTAGTTATAAAAAATTCTGGATCTGGAATTTTGTTATATACGGTATCCAATGGACGGGTTATACTGTGCAATGTTGCTGCATGAAAACGAAAAATCCGATCGTCTCTAACTTTTGGAATTAAGCAAGTTAGGTGAGGCTAAGGTGAAAAAAACAAGTTGTCTCAGAAGACCGCGCGCATTATGTTTAAAATGCGTTTGACCGCATAAAGTTTGTTTAGGTGTGACTCACTTTAAATTTGTTTTGTAAAACATTTCAAAAAAAAAAAATGAAAATTGAAAAAAAAGTGGGCCAAAAATGCATTAAAAAAATAAAGAAAAAACGCATTTCGCATTAGCATTTTTCTAAAAAAAAAAAATGGCATTTCGCATTGCGATTTTTTTCACCATTTCTTTTGAGACAAACTGTTTTTTTTTGGGCCCCCCTGGACGACCTTACTTCTAGATGACTATTTTTAAATACCACCAAACAAATATATTTTGAAATCTCTGAGTCAGCCTTTAAGATGTGCATCCTTTAAAAGTAAATTGAAACTAAATTTATAACCATATGAAACCTCTTACCCCATATGCAGGTGATTAAAGTAAACTCAGTAAAACTACTAGTAGATGTGTGAATATGTCAGTGGACAACAAGCTTATATTTCAGGTCACATTACTTAAACAACATTAAGGGAGTGCATACGATTGGGGGAAATGGAAGATTTCAATTCATCTTTCGACAGTGCTTAGCCGGACTTCTTTTGAGGCATTTTGCGCAAACCGAAAAAAGAAAAGCATACTGTAAAACACTTTAATTTTGCAGACAAGATATTTTGCGAATTCCGAATCTTTAATTTGTGAGCACGACTGACGCTGGCACATTTGAAAATAGTGCACCCTCAAGATTTTCAAAGTATTTTTGCATGGGTGTATACATTGGCCTTCACAACTTTTCAGTGCAATGATGGATTAAGTTCATAATATGCTTATACATTGAGACAAGGAGTCTTATATGGGTATCAGATGAGGTGGTCTAAGTTCATTCAGGGGACACTTAGGGTCACCTTTTTCCCCTTTTGTGGAATTTGGGGGTGCAACCCCCACCTCGCCCTGTGTTGTCACTAAATTTGACGATTTGCCAAGTTTCTCTAATTAACAGTACATGTATGTAGTTTGACCTCTCAGGATACCTTGAAATACAGCTTAGAACTGACTTCCTATTTTTAATGTTTCTCAAAATCAGAATATGTTTTCCCTGGCTAAATAAACCATTGCTATTTCCACACACTGTTTACAGGTGTATATCCAGATGGCTGGAAGCAAGGACCACCTGTCCAATATGCAATACAAGCGTCGGGGAGAAACGGACGGAAAGGTCTCGCCTGGCACAAACAGTACATCCACCACCGACTAGATAGGTATCTGAGATTAATCCATTCTCTGAGTGGATCAAATGTGTTACAACCTTGTGTGCAGCTAGCTTCTTTCATACCTTCAGATAGGTTGGTTTGTATTTCCTGTCAAAGAGGGCTCCCTTTATCAAGACTTATGGCTTCTATGAAGTTTGATGAAACAGTGTTTGACAGAAGTTTGCTATTTCTAGAAAAACGACACCGCCTTATGGAGTTGTGACGAGCCAATTTATGACTCTGGACTAATTTTTAAAAAGTAGACTAGTGTAATAGTATTACACTGGTTTAGTGTATTTTAGCATTACACTGGTCTAGTATGGGATTCTTAAAAATAACTGGCGGAATTACATTGATCCAAGGTAGTTCTGGTCAACTTGAAAGTTGGCCGGATTACTGTGGATCATTGCAATTCTACTAGTTTATTTGACTGGTCCTGGGTCCAGTCTAGTGAATCTCACTGACTGACTGACTCCCTGCTATTATACTTTAACCTTTTTTCACTGGTGTTATGGAACATTTTGAGTGCCGAATCCACAGAGATCATGAATAGTAATCGTCAGAAGACGACAATTTGAGTTTTTCCCAAACTCCCAATTGGGCTGAGTGAAATGCAGGACATTTTCATATCAAAACTGAAGGTTTACTACAGTGAGCCCAATTGGGTGTAAAGCATGGATGGCAACACTGGCAACAACCAAATTTTCTTGACATTTTCTACTTCTAAATTTGGTAGCCAAGTCACCAGTTTTCTTCAAAATTTCATATGGACAGTGTTTTCCTTTGCAAATGCTTTTGCAATATAGAGAGTGTGATCTTTAATTTGCAAGTGTTTGCTAAAAATGCAGCTAGTTTATCTCAAGTTTTTCTTTGTTTTCGACATTTCACCCACTGAAATAAATCTCCAACCCCCAAACAAATAAAAAATCTATTGAGTGTCTAATCTACATGTATATGAAATTACTATTATGACACAATATCTGGGTGCCTCAAAATCTCTTGTTGCACCTTTAAAGCAGTATTGCACATAAGAGTCCGGTGCACAATCAGGTCACTGACGGTTATGCCCATTCATAAACAGAAACAGGGGCATAATAGACTGGCAGTCAAATGCCTTATTTTTGATTGAACGTTTACATTGTCAGACTAGAAATTTTACTGGCACAGGAAGATTTAAAGACATTTGTCATATTGAGCAAATGAAGCACATGCTGACTTAAATTTAGTTGTCTGTCCAGTTCATTTTGGGTTTAAAGGCACTATCAGTGATTTAATTGCTAAATCAGAAAATCGAAAAAATAATAAAAAATCTGATTATTGCTTCTCTGTAACAAGTACAGGTGTCCTAATATACCCTTCAAGTGATACGACCAAAAGCAGCCTAATAAGGGCATATTCGGTTATTTTAGTCATTAATATCCATACGAACACTTACTATAACACGTAATTGAATGGAGTTTCATATCTTTGAATACTGATGTTTTCTTCTTTTTCTATCAGTTTTTCAGTTGGAAAAAATAACTTATGCGAATTTAATACAGACTTATCCTACACTTTTAAGCTATTCCTGCAAATTTTAAACATTTTGACTCTTTTTCGTGCGGATCACTGATAGTGCCTTTGAGTGGCCCAAAACGTCTCAAAACACGAGCGGAGAAATAACGCGAGAGCACAAAGTGACCTATGTAAGAGAGGCCGAACAAAAACGACCGTAGAAAAGTTCCCGATGCATCCTATGGCCAGTCGTGACATTGAAAGTCTGCCGAATAGGGACACCAAATCTGGCCCCCTCCTTTCCTTGCGATTCTGTATCACCCCCATAAAGTGTTCGGTTATTTGAATTGAATATCAAATGTATTTATAACAAAGATTGAGTTTAAAACTACTAATTCCTAGATCATATTTGAAATGGGGTTTTGAAAGCAATTAAGAAAAATGCAAAAATATTGTAGTGCTTTTTCATATTTTTCTAATCCACTTTGCTTTTGTCAGATTTTAGTATAGACCGTATTCATATGAACGTCAGCCACAAGACATGTTGTGGACAAGATGGCATACATTCCAGGACTCCACAATCATTCCGCTTGTCAATCGATTCCATGTTTAGCGATGCACGGTATCATTGACAGGTGAATGTCTTGTAGTACTGAATGCGTCTATCTTGTCCACCAACATGGCGGGCTATTGAATACGATCTATACTATTAAGATATCCGATCCATGTATTGTTCTTTAATCCCCCTGTGCTTGAAAAGGCAGAGGGGGCTTTTTACGATAACTGCATGTCCGTAGTGTATATGTGTGTGGTTCCAGTTTGTGTTAGGTTTTCGTTTTTCACGTCTCCTTCCGAAATTGTTTAAGTCCGATTGACACCCAGACTTTGGGTTAAGGTGCATAGGGGTTCCTCATGTGGATGATGTCAGGGTCTTGGTCAAAGGTCATCTGAGGTCAGTTTTCCAGATTGCCATCTTGCCACTTGGATGACGCAAGTTTACTGCAGTAGTTTTAAATATTTTAAACATTATTGAATATTATCACCACTACATAACCAGGGTTTTTACAAATCTAACGTAGTACTATTATATAAAACTAGAAAACTCAATGTAGTCGTTAATGTAACTCCTACATAGGTGCTCTATTAATCTCATTCTATTTGACAGTACTGGCATAGCTTTTGTCATTTACCAGCCGATTTTATTGGATACACATTGTGTGATATGATATATTTTAGCCACTCGGAGCCCTTTGTAAGAAAGCGAAATGTTGGTATAGAAGGTCCATCTTGATTGGTTAATAGAGGGTATCTCATGCTCTATCGTTTAGAGCCAATAGGAGATCTTTTAAGAAATGTGGTAGACCTCAGGGAGCTTAAAGGCTGACTCAGAGATTTCCCGATGAGGGCGCAACTTCAATTTTCAACGACGCATGTTTTTGTATCTGCATAATGCTTGTCCATATAATAATCATGTGTGAAAATACTATCTCAAATCAAGTCGTTCGTATAGAAACAAAACTTGTTATAAAATTCCGGCTCCAAAATTTGGTTGTATCAGCTGTATCCTATGGAACTGAATGTTTACTGCATGAAACGAAACATCCGATTCATCTCTGACTTGGGAATTAAGCATTTTAGGTTACTATCTTATTTCTAGTTGTCCTGTTTTTAAGTTTCTAATAAAAATCTTATTTTTGACATCTCTGAATCAGCCTTTAAAAAAAACACCCCCAAAATGTGGGTCATTCGGGGCTCAGGGCATAACGATGTAAAAACTACTGTTTTGACATATTTGAGCAGATCATTGCCATTTCAAAATTTTATTGTGTTATTATTTCATTTGAAAAATTGAAAAAAAAATTGTGAAGCTAGTTCTAATCATGCAACTAGGCCTTAATTTTATATCAGAAGGGTGAACTGTGGAGGAAGAAAAATATTGGGAAGGGAATGCCATTTCCCCTGTGGTTTCTGCCACTGACCATGTTAATATTGTATAATTGTATAATTAAAGAATCTTCTTGTAAGCATTTATTTTTGTTATTATATATTCAATCATGTATTTTTCATTCCATTTTCTCCACATTGTGAACAGTTTTAACTGTCATGTGCATTCAAGAATTAGAAGAGAAATTGAAAAGGCGGTGTGATTTTATTATTTAGTTGCTCAAGGCTCCCCAATTTCCATATGTAACACAGTACTGAACTTTTCCAAACCCATATTGCCTTGTTTTTTGTCTTTAGCGAAAAAGGTGTTATTTTTAAGACCTGGCTTGGCCAGCAATACAGACCGTAGCCCAATATTCTAAAAAAAAGGTGTTGGTAATATTTGTTAGTTCAAAGGAATGCAATGGCAAGAGAAAATATTCAGACATAATGAAGTTAGACCCTTACTGAAATCAACTTCACAAATGTGGACAACATTGGAGGTTTACAACATAGTAACTAATAACATTTTCCTTTGTAAGCTCACTTCTTCTCTGCACAGACACCAATGATGCTGACATTACTGCCAGCACTTTATTACACTTAAAAGCATGCAGTCATCAGCTCATGCACAGACCACTGCTATTGTTTAAGTGCTAATCTCAGCTAATCCACCTTATCACATTGTCAATCAATATCTTACTAACAAACCTGAAGTACAGTGTCTATGCTTTTAATTGTGCCATCAAAAACATGCAGAAACACTGTAATCTGGCACGGATGTCAACACCTTGATTTCCGTGGCAGGAATATCCTGTAACTCTTGCTATTTTTACTGGTTTTACAGAATATAAAACATCCAACACGTTGTCAAATTTCTGGTAGTGATTTCAGTCAGGGTCCATTCATTCTGTCTGAATATGTTGTATCTATGTCATTGTGTGTTAAACAATGGTTTATTTTGCAGTCGGAGGTGGATAAGTACAATTCATTAAATTATGAAACAAAGGTTTCTTTTTTCAAAGTACCAAAAATATGCTAGTGCTGTTTATTTCTTTGGGTATAATACAGGGTGAGTCAAAAACACTTGACCCTGATTGAGTCCGCTATTTTGAATTTTTAGTACCTATTCTCCCATAGTGTGGTATCATCTGAATCTGGGTTCATATCTTTATTTACTGGCAAAGATCATTCACATCGTTTTAGATATTAGACCTAGCTACTTCCGTTTGAATCAAGTAGTCGGTGTCCCTTCTCTGTCCCGGATTCACTTGACATGCCAGCGTTCAGCGAAGGAAATCTTGCCCAGAAGAAAATCAGTCTATTTATTCACTGCAGTTGCTTGATTCGAAAGACTTTAGCTCGGCCTATACTTAAACCGATTGTGAAGATCTTTGCAGCAACTTCAAGATAATGAAAAGCTTTCCGCGTGATACCACCTAGGTTGATATATATTATTTAAAATTCCAAATGGTGGAAACAATCAGGTCAATTTTTTCAGCCTATCAATAGATAGGCTTATGCCATCGGTAGAAGATTTCCTGTCAAGGGCACCACTAATATAACTAGTCTTTTGTTCTTCTTGTTCAATTCGTTGTGAAAATCACAGTTATGCAAGTATTGAAATTGCGGTGTTTCAATGAACAATTTTTTTGGAAATTTTAAGTTCAAATTGGGTTTTTTTTGGTATTTTGTGTATGTTTTCCCTGATTTCGCAGGTGACAGTTAGTAGGCATTTTTCATGCAGCATCACTGTCCTAGCTGCTAGTTTGTATAATGCTAGCCTTGATAGATGTCATTTGCAGCCTATGTTTTATCTGGGTTGGTCAGTGTGCTGCCAATGACATGTTTTGCTAGCTAGTTAGGAGGGTCATGGACTTTTAGCAGACCAATCCCATGTCTGTTGTAGTATGGGTGTACAATCTCATTACTCATGCGAGAATAAGATGTTGTAGGTTGGGAGGGGTTTGGGGTGGGGGTGAGTTTTTTTGTTTTTTTGTTAGTTTTAAATTATGTTTGTCTTTGTAATTTTATAGAAGTAATTTATAAGTTTTACAATGATATTTATAATATAATGTACATTTCTGTAGCATTTTCCATAATAAGCCCCAGTGCATGCACCCAGTCAATAGAATTTTCTATTTCTGCTCCTTTATTCTTGTCAGTCGATAGTTATCATTCTAACCAACCCCTATAACCCTCCAAATATTTCTTTCTCAATTTAAATAAATATTCTTGAATTTCTATGGATGCCACAAACTTTCCTCTGTGTGTGTGGCTGTGTGTGTGAGGGTGCGTGTTATGTATGCGTGTGTTTGTGTCGTGTGTGTGCGTGCACCCTTAATATATTGTGTTCTGTATATTTGAGGGTGTGTGTGTGTGGTGTGTGTTGAGGGTGTGTGTGTGTGTTATTGTTGGTGTGGATAAAAAGCTGCGCCAGCATAACATATAATCAAGTTAATGTCCCACAGTAAAGAATGCCATAATAACTTATTCCATTATTAATGCATTCTTTGGACATTAACTTTATTATAGGGTATTATATGTATATTTTTTCTATCTTTTAGCTAATTAACTAATTAGAGGAACTTCTGAAAAGTGATCCTTTTTGCTCCACACTTTAGCTTTTTTGTTAACAGAATAAACCTATTTATTTTTTTTATTTTTTTTATTTTTTTTATTTTTTTTAAATATATTTAATTTATATGTTTTAAAACAATACATGTTTGTCTTTATGTCTGTCGGTCATTTCGGTTAAAGATGTTGTAATTTGTTACTCTCCTGCCCCAACTCTTGAGCCAATTTCCACCAAATTAGGTCAGAAGAACCCTTGGTCCAAGGCTTGTTCATATGGTGTTCACAGATGGGCCAAATAGGGTCAATCTTCGAAAATCTATGGAATTGTTTTCATTCGGCAGATAAACCTTGCTATAATCACCAATTTGGTCGAAGTCCCCTGGCCCAAAACCCATTGGGGGTTTTAAACAGATTGGTTCAATGGTGCATGCATTGAAACCAATTCAGTTGGAAGAATCACTAAACTGCTGACACGTGACCCATATGGGGTTGTTAACAGATTGGGTCAAAGCTCATGTGTGCTGATTAAAGGGGCATTTTGTCAGTTAGGGTAAAGTTATATAATTTGTTTCTCTTCTGCATAAACAATTGAGCCAAATGCAGCCTAGCTTGGTCAGAAGAGCCACTGACTCATGGGGTGTGTTCAGAGAATGACACCCATTGACCCCTATATGACCTTTTAACGCCATCATACAAGTGTTACACATTTTGCGATCACAAAGAGAGGCAAGACTTGTGGTTCGAGAACCACCTTGTTTTTAATTACCAACATTTTTGTACCAATTCAATTTGTTTATCATAGTATTTTCCATTGTAAGTAAAATAAGGGTGTCACAAAAATATTGTCCTCTTTGAATACCATCACTTGATAGCTTCTGCCATTGATGCTCTGGTTTGACTCACCCTGTATGACAAATTTGATGCTTACTCTAGTTCAAATAATATCCCCTATCTACCTCACTACTTCAGATAGAAAAGATTTTAGAAGAACTGTTTTGAATGGTTACTCAAATGAATAGAAATATTTATTAGCCAGTCGGAAGCAGTGTAGGAAACATAGTAATGCCTCTGGTAATGCCCATGGTTAAATGAAAGAACAAGGTCTGGTCTTGTTCTTTCACACAGAATATAGTGGTATCTCCAGTCTCCTGGAATTGGTTAGACACAGCTGCTTCTAAAAATATACCTTTATTCTCATTCTTAAAGGTGGGTGACCCAGTCAACAACAACCCCCCCCACACACACACACACACTTAACGCCATCAAAGTTGAGATTTTGGTGTCGGAGTTCATATTGTTCTCAATAATCCAGTGAATTTTAAGGCCCAGGAACTGTTTGCTTTTGATAATATGAACAAAAAATGTCTCTAAATGTGGTCAACTAGTGCAACCACACCAACTTATACACACACTGTTGTATGGGCTAATTTTGGTACACGCTTATGCTTCTACTTTCCAAACGGTTGGACCGATTTAACTCAAAATTTGTAATCGAATGTTTATGGTGATATGCTTCCATGTCATGGGGAAAAAACATGAAAAACAGACCATTATCAGTCACCCACCTTTAAATAGTATTTTTCGCAACTGTGTAAGAATGCTAATAAATGTAAAAGTTGGAATGCTGGCAGGGATATCTCCAGGTAAAGTAGTCTTATTATTAAAATTTAAAAGCAGTCATTTAATTTGAGACGGAAGGTGGTTTTTGTGTCGCCTGCCTTAAGGCAGAAAGGCACATAGGGATCACTTTGTCCACTGTAGTCTGTTGTTGTCTGTTGTTGTTGATGTCTGTTGTGAAAAGGGTTAACATTTGTCTGTAATATCCACATACTTTGATGGAATTAAACCAATTTGGGTCACATGTGCAACATGACATCCCCCATTTGTTGAGGTCAAAGGTCACATACCAAGGTCAAATGTCATGTGAGGTCAAAGTTGTAAAATAGGCTGAAAATGTAAAATTGACCTCATTTGAAAAGTTGAAGTGCAATTGGAACCAAGCTTGGTTTATGGAGTTTACATGCAATCCCTCATTTGTTTATGAGGTCAAAGGTCACATATCAAGGTCAAGGTCACATATCAAGGTCAAGGTCACATATCAAGGTCAAAGGTCACATATCAAGGTCAAGGTCACATATCAAGGTCAAAGGTCACATATCAAGGTCAAGGTCACATATCAAGGTCAAAGGTCATGTGAGGCCTACCATTCACAAACCGCGACGGCAGGCGACACAATTTTTTTTAAACAATCCAATGTATTTGAAATATGACACTTGTAATTTTCTTGTTTGAAGATTATCAGAATGCACCGGTGATTATCTGTGTATATTGTAAATAAAATGACAATATGTATCTGAATGTAGGGTTAACACCGGGGTTTAGACACTATATAATAATACTGACATTTGTAAAAAGGTACTTACCTTTTCAGGGGTTCAAAGCACTGGTGCCTATTATTATTATTATTAAACCGCCTGGCCGTTGGGAAATCATCGTGCACAATAAGTTCGCTTCACCTAGGCTGACCAATCAAAATCTTAACCAACTAACCTAACACTACCTTAAAGAAAAAGACATATCATTGATTCAACCTGAAAGAGTCAAAATAGTTAATGTGTATAAATCTCAAAATTTTTGAAAATTGGGAGGCACTCTTCAAAAATGTTCTGTTAGTGCTCTCCAACATGACTCCCCAGGTATCCCATGCATTCATAACACATTGGCAGTGCACATTTTTGATATTTCCAATAAAATGGGGGGGGGGGGAGAGTGTTGTCTCCCTGACTCTAAATATTTAGGGGGGGGGGGTTGTTGCTCAATATGAGCTTAATATCACTTGGATAAATCGGCTTTTTTTTTTGTCAAGACAGTTGTACATTGGTGATTTTTATAGTGGCCCTTTTGAATCCCAAATCCTCTTTGTAAATTTGAGAAGCACACATTCTAATCTAGAATGCACATACTGTTAATGTCCAGCCTCTTAAAATTTTAAATTAAAATATACACATGCATTTTGTTACATGATAAATAAATTTGATTATGATTGCCGAGTATAAGTCAACCCTTAAAGGTGCATGTTCCATCGTCTTTGGGACCCCTGATTTACCAGGAAGTAGTATCGACTGATATCAGATGAAAGGCTGTATTTTTCATTCCCTCATTGTCGTCCTGGAAAATTTGAGTCTCAACTCATTTCATTCCCAAGATAAACAAAAAACCTGCGTTTTTAAGTGGTTACCATCAATAATTACACATCTATTTGAATAGGGCTTTTGCAAGCCCCACACATGCATTATTGCGTCTACCCTCAAAACCGCAAGTTTTTGTTTCCCACGGTCCTTGATAGGGTGTATGTGCACGTGCCGGCCTCATATCAAGTAGAGAACACAATACACATAATCAGAACAAGCTCCTTTAAATATAATATATGTATAATCCTCACAGGTGAAGACACCTAACCATTACGCATATACATGAACATTGAACCCATTGTGAAAGTATATTTAATTTAAATATTGTATAACATACATTGTACAGCATATATCGCATAAAAAATGTTACAACTAAAATTGCATAAAAAGAGGTTTTGCAGGAGTAGTTTTTTATTTTGGTTTTCAGATTTTTTCTTGTGAACAAGTAAACCACTACCATACCCCAGCTATGTACATGCAAACCATCCAATTGACATCCTCTATAAATGGGCTGCATTCTTTTGAAGGGACGGCAGGAGTACTTGCTTCTTACGACCCTTATTATTTGGGGGGGTGGGCCGTTTTTCTTTTCTTTGAAGTAAGAGGACATGATAAAAAGTAAACAGAGGATGGGTTGTAATAAGTTTTAAAGGTTCAACGAGAGATTTCACATATCAGGTGTCCCGAAAAAAATCAAAAGTACTTATTTTTGCCCTGATGTAAAGCTTTCCATCTGAAATATACCCAGCTGAAAGGATTAAACTGAGAGATGATTCATTGGTACAAAAATTGTGAAATTTCTAATTTCGTATAGGAGCAATTATACAAAATTCAGCCTACGTTTTACATTGAAATAAAAGCAAATCAAAATCACCATTTTTCTCTCTTTTAAGGCATTTCTGTAGCCAAATACAGGGTAAGAAATCTATTGAGTGGTTTAATCTATATGAAATTACATGTACTAATATGACACAATATTTGGGTGTCTCAAAATCTCTTGTTGCACCTTTAAGTATTACATTACATTGGTCTTGTCTTGCTCAGGTACTGTGCAATGCCCCTATAAGGGGGCTAACCAGACAGGGTTTGGTGTGCAAGACTGTGTTTATTGTCATTTGAAATAGTTATTAGCTGCTTCTTTGCCATTCCAGAACAGTGGTGTACCGACTGGGGGGGGGAAGTTGCCCCCTCTGGCTCGAAAAAGCGGGACGATATGGCCCAAAATGCATTTTCATCCCTCCTTTTCAGGAAATTTCGACCAATTTCAGCCTAAATTTGGGCAAAATTAAAGTAAATTGGGCGATTTTTCGCACGCTACGCGCATATTTTGTCAAGTTCAGACTTAATTGGAGCAAATCACCGGGACGATGTGAAAATTTTGCCCCCTGTGGATTGACTGTCTCGGTACGCCACTGTTCCAGAATGATCAACAATTATAAGACATCTGAGTTTTTTTCAACTGGGCACAGGACAGTGTGCGCTGGTATATGGCGATGTGACCTGTAGTGGCTTAAAGTTAGTGAGTTGTGCCACTTTTTCCTCCTCCTTTTCTTCGTAATTGACATAACAAAGCTTCCAAATTTTAGCAGCCAAAGACCATTTGGAGATAAAATATTTCAAATGTGATGCTATTCCTCTAAAAAAAATTAAAACTTGAGTGCATAACATTTTTATTGGGACAGACTGTGTTTGTACTTGGAAAATTATTTTCAGGTCATGTATTATCGACTCAAGCAGTGGTAATTTTACATGTAAATTCTACATGTTCATTGTGCCTTTTCAATAGTAACAATTTTATATGCATATACTTTTGTTATACACAAAAAGGTGGATAATGTAGTCACCAACAATTTGTGAACAGGTGTGTTTGATATTAAGTCAATATGTTTCTTTCATGCCACTAAAAAGTGCCATTTGTTTTTGTACAAATGGCTAATAAGGCAGCTGGGGGGGTGTGAGTGTTTAAACTCGCTGGGGATTGTGCCAAGAAATTATAGCCTCCCCTCCCCCATGGAGTAAGTTTCTGGGCATGCACTTGATGGTCCTAAATTAAAGGTGCAACGAGAGATTTCACATATCAGATGTCCCAAAAATATTGAAATTTTGATTTTTGCATTGATGTACAGCTTTCAATCAAAAATACCCCACCTGAAAGGACTAAGCTGAGAAATATTTCATTGATACAAAAAATGCGAAATTTCTATTTTTTTATAGGATCAAATGCTAAATTCAGCTTATGTTTTATATTGAAATACGAGGAAATAAAAAGCACCTTTTGTTTTCACTTTCAAGGCATTTCTGTAGCCAAATACAATGTAGCCAAATACAAGGTAAACATTGTATTGGGGGTCTGATCTATATGAAATAACTACAAATGACACAATATATGGACGACTCAAAATCTCTCCTTGCACCTTTAAACTTAAGGTGCAACAAGTGAAAATTCTGATTTTTGCACCGGTGTAAAGCTTAACCAAAATATCCCCATCTGAAAAGATTAAGCTGAGAATTATTTCTTTGATTAAAAAATTGTGAAATTTCTAATTTCCTTTTGGGGCAAATAGGAAATTCAGCCTGTTTTATATTGAAATATATGCATATAAAAATCAACTTTTGTTTCCACTTCTGAGACATTTCTGTACCAAAAGGCAAGGTAAAAATCTTTTGAGTGTCTAATTTATATGAAACCACTGCATATGACATAGTTGGCAGTGGTATTTGTAACCCACCCTTTTTATTTTTAACCCACACTTTTTATGAAAACACCCTTTATATTGAAAAGTAATAATCCACTCTTTTTATAATTCATCGGAAATTCTACAGCTGTCCACACGATTGTTCTTTTTAAATTAACGTACTGAGTAAGATAATTTTCATTTTTTGGTTTGTCAATTAAAATCCACATTTGACCCACAAACAATGCATTTGTATTTAATGGGAACATAATTGTTGGATGTTAGCAACTTTATTTTCAAATTGGGAGACATCATGGACAAAATGATGATTGACACAGATGTAATTTGCATTTTATTATCAGAACCCACCCTTTTTATTTCTGACCCACCCTTTTTACAAAACCACCCTTTGATAGCAAAAAATACAGTATCCCACCCCTTTACCACTGTTTAGAATTTTTGAAACCCACCCTATCTAAAGCGTGGGTTACCAACAGTGATGACACCTTACATGGATGCCTAAAAATCTCTTGTTGCACCTTTAAAATGTCAATTTTTGCCAAACAAAGTGACTCAAGTCCCTAGCAGCAAGTTTTCCCTGGCAGAATTATTAAGTTTCTAAAAACTTCTTCCCCACCATTCTTCAATCAGAGGGTGCCAGTGGTGAGGACATGGGGACATTGGTGCCAGAAACTGGGGAGGGGCAAGGGGGAGGAAGGGATGCTAGGAACACACCCAACAGGCTAGCAAAAGCACATGCTTCAAGTTGCCAGCATCCATTTTTGATTGCAAGGGGAGCCTTCAGTTTTGGGAAGTTCTCAAGCTATTGATTGCAATGAGTAATTATCACAACTTTAGAGAAATATCTCATCCAATCATTTTCTAATAATAATGAAAATAATTCTTAAGTGTAGATTTGGTACAATTTCTAGATACAACCTACATGGGAAAAAACTACTTCAGTGATTGTACAGTATAATGACTGTCTTAATCCACCCTTTTTGCATAAACATGTTTCTTTCTGATCATAGTAAGGCATAAACAATTTTTTGTTTGCCATAACAGAGAAAAAATATGAGAGGGGGTCGGTCAGATTTTTTTAAAGATTTTCAAGATGTTTTACTCTAAAATGAAATAAAGCATGCTACTTTTAAAGCTTTTTTTCAATGATATAGCAAAGATATTTTATTGTTATAGTTGGAGGTGGAAGAAAAAAGTTGTGGACGAGTGGAAAACGGAAGGAGTTCACATACCTAGGGGGATAAGGTTAGTGGGAGTGGGGTGGGGGATGCGAGGCGGCTGTGACAGCCAGAGAGGTATATGGGTGGGTGAAGTTAGAGAATGTGGAGAGTTGATACTTGGGAGAAGATTCCTTGAAGAGGAAAGGGATGGTGTATAGAGTTGTGTGAGATCAGTGATGCTGTATGGGATTGAGAGTGAGACATGGGTGCCTGAGTGATTGAAAATGAGATGGGGGGATTTTGAGAAGGGACAGAGAGAGCAATGGTAAAAGCATTGTGTGGTGTGAAATTGATGGATAGGAAGAAGACCCTGAGGGTGTGGATTTGATGCAAATGTTGGGTTTGGAAGAGGACCGACTGGCGAAGGCGAATGGTGAAAGATGGTATGGGCACGTGCTTAGGAAGGATGAGGAGCATGTTTAAAAAGGGCCTTTGAGTGAGGTGGGTGTGAGGAAGAGGGGACGACAAAAGAGGGACATGGAGGAAGCAAGGGAGGAGGAGAGTAGGAGTTGGGTTTGAGGATGGGGGATGCATTGAATCGGAGTTGAAGTGGTGGAAGGAGGGAGTAAGGACGATTGAATCCGGCCACCCCGGAGTGTGGGGAACAAAACTGAATTTAAAACCTGGTTTACTAATACTTACTACTCGTTTTGTGTCTTGGATATATTTGGCCATCTTTATTTCGGTAAAAAATTTGGTTTTTTTTTAAGTGTTGATGAATGGGAACTCTTAACTTTTCCACGGTAGGAGTGGCCACTGATTTAAACTCTGGGCCTTGCTGGTAACACTTTTTGTCTCTCAAAGTAGAGCCTTGGGAACTGAAATTTGAGGAAATTTGCAGGCTTTGGAACTAAAATTGGGGCTAAAGTTAGCTTCTGATGAGGCAAAATGTCTCTCAAAATTGGTGATGAAGATTTAGTTTACAATATATAAAAAAGTTTTTCATCATGTGTAACTTTTAAAAAGTAATGATCAAAAATGCTCGTATGCAATATATGTAGGCCTATCGTGGCAAATCTAAGATTTTATATTTGTAATTAGAGATTTGTTGTTCGCAGGGGTAGATGTAAATATTCCGGTTGTTATTTTATTGACTGTCGTTGTTATGATGTGATCTGAATTCCAAGGACCTGTTTGACTTTTTTTGGGGGGGGGGGGGGGTGTGTTAATTTCGTTATGAGTACATTTTTGGGAAAAACACTTTGTAAAGCAACAACAGACATTGTACCAGTGCTTCTACACTGTTGCATCACTATTCCCTGTCGACGGTATAACTGCCAATTTCGTCTTTCACAATGTATCACTGATGGTATCGCTTCAAAATACTAAAAGGCTTACTCATAGATTTCCTGAGGGCGGCGCCCTCAATTTTCAAAAATTTTTAGCTTTTGCATGTACTAATCATGTCCATATCTATTCTGTGTGAAAAAGCTAAGCTCAAATAATGTACTTCATATAGAGAAAGTCACAAATTTGTAAGACATTTCCAGATCCGGAATATGTGTTTACACAGTTCCTTGGTGTGCTGTTTATACTATACATAAATGTTACTAAGTCAAAACAAAAATCTGATTATCTAAAACCTTGGAATGAGCATTTTACTATTTTTAATTAATAAAAAAAAAGGTAATATTTTGAAAATCCTGAGTCGCCTTCCCTTTAAAACAGTTTTTTTAAACAGGGGCAGTGCCTGGGGGTGGCAAGGGGCGGCAGGCTCCCTGAGTTTAAAAATTCAGGAAAAACGGGCGTTTTTTAAGCAAATTACATAAAAATTAGGGTTTTTTTAACCATTATATGCGTTTAATTGTGCTAGCCCATCCTATGATTTTACCCTGGTATCGCATTGAGTTAAACAATGTAGTTGACCCTACCTATGCACTGAGTAAAAAAATGTAACGGACTGAACCAGATTATATGTGAGAGTCTTCTTGTGGAAGGAAAGTATTCTGTGTACTGTACAAATGAGTTCACACATAGCACAACCTATAGTCTGCTTGCCCTATGTAGTGACATCAGCGAGAATGCAGTGTAAACCAGGAACCGGAGTACACTTGGTTTACAATATGAGTACACTGGGTTACACTTTATGTAGACCCAAATAAAAGAATCTGTCTGTACATTTATTTTGGTAGGATTAGGATGGCCTCTTGAAACCAGATGGGATCACATATGCATAAAAATGGAAATCACGAATGCAAACTTTTAGTAATTATGTGATCTTTAATCATCGTAAAAGAGAAAAATGGGCTATTTGTAATAATGAATCCTTAATTTAAAAAAAAATGTTTGATTTGTAATGAGCAGCTGTCTGGTATTCAGAAATAAAGGGCAAGCTGTTCATTTGATTGAGCCAGAGTATTAAAAACACAACTATTGTCGAGGCAAAGATGAGTCCCATCTATCAATTTCTTTACTGCCAAGTTACAATTTGGCATAAAACATTTCTTCTCTATTTGTATTTTTATTCTATTACCCAGAGGAAAGATGTGTTACTGAAAGTGGTTAGCCTTTACACTGCGAACCTTGTCTCATTGGGTATGCATATATAGAGACCTGCATCAATAAGAATGTGCGCTTTGTAACACTACATAGAGCATAATTATGACCTATTATCGTAGATAGAATAATGGGACGGCCAGTAAGTAAACTTCACATAACCCAAGTGTGCATTTTTTAATAATGGGCGTAGAGAAAATAGCTTTAATTGTGTATATCTTTTTTGTATATCAATATTTAGTCATTTATATTTATTATATTTGACATTTGAATATTTTTATTTTAAAGGGGCATTTCGTGATCCACCAACCTCGTCCCCCGACTTAGCTTAAAAAAGTTGAGGATTTTTTCCAGATCATCTGAACCGTAGCCTTAGTAATCCATGGTTACCTAATCTAGGTGCAAATTCGCTCGTATCTGTAAGAATGCACAATTTTGTATTTTCTGTCTGTAACGGACAGGAAATTACCGCACACAGGACCTATATGGCGTGGCGGAAACAAGCATTGATCATAACAACCAAAACGCATTTGGGATCACTCAAATTTTGTGATAATAGCTTTTTTCAGGGATAACAGCAAACAATGAAATAAAAACAGAAGGTGCTTGAAATCATGAAAATGCACCTTTAAGTGTTGATTGGTGGTGTAGGATTCTTTTTTTTTTTGGTGGTGGAGTTGTTAAATGTGAACAATGGTAGATTGTATTAAACAAAAAGTCACAATAGTGGACTTTTAGCTAGTTGCTAGAATGATTTTTTTTTATAGGTTGGGTCGGGGGGGGGGGGGGGGGAATACGGAACGACCAATGTTCGATACTAGAGTTGGGATTTTTTGGAGGTTGCCAGGCTCCTGTGGAGCGCTATGGGAAAATCCCTAAATCGGCATTAATAGGCCTGATTGATTCTCCAAAACCGCCGTTTGATTTGAATTCATGCAAGTACCATCGGCAGAAGACCTCATTTCAATCAATTTTGTTCTGCAAACTTTTGTCGTAGAAGAAATTGGAGAAGAGAATGCCATTTCAAAAATCACGAGACTGTGAGAACGTTTATTTTTCAAATATAGTCTCATTCTATGCATATGGATCCTACCACGCCTATGACTCCCACGAGGTACGAGCACGAACGTATATTAAACGCACACGAGAATAGGCGATCATGCAACACAACGTATACCGACGTATTGGCCAAGGGATTTTTTTCCTTGGGCTAATATCGCACCACATTTTGCTCAAATTTCCTTCCAAGACTGATTGGTCATAGTGATCGAAATTTTTCGTGAATTTAACGTATAAGATTTGTTTTATTGTGTGGGCCTTTTCAGTAAACATGTTTACTGGGCATTCATATAGAGTGATAATTTTCCGAGGGATGCAAATAAATCGACCTTCCCCCCGAGTGTGGTTTTTATTTCAGTTTTGTGTCGCCTGCCTAAGGCCGGACGACAAATAGGGATCAATGGTCCACGGTTGGTGTATAGTCTGTTGTTGATGATGTCTGTTGGTGATGTCTGTTGTGAAAAGGGTTACCATTTGCAGTCTATCCACATATTTGATGGCTTTAAAACCCAAACTGGTCACAGGGGCACCATGGCATCCCCCACTTTGATGAGGTCAAAGGTCACATGCCAAGGTCAAAGGCATGTGAGGTCAAGTTGTAAAATAGCTGAAAAGTAAAATTGACTCATATGAAAAGTTGAAGTTCAATTGGAACCAAACTTGAATCCATAGGTGACATGGGATCCATCATTTGTTGATGAGGTCAAAGGTCACATGCCCAGGTCAAAGGTTCATGTGAGGCAAGTTGAAAATAGCTGAAATGTAAAATTGACCTCATATGAAAAGTTGAAGTTCAATTGGAACCAAACTTGAATCATAGGTGAAACATGGGATTCCTCATATTTTGCTGAGGTCAAAAGCGTCAACATATCAAGGTCAAAGGTCATGTTATGCCTATCATGCACTAAACCGCGACGGCAGGCGACACAAGCGCGTCCAAGGACCGATGTATTTTGTTTTCATTTGGAAATACAGCATTCAAAAATCAAGGCTGAAATACTATAGAAGTTTTAAGTGGATGCATATGATATCAGATTAAAGCATCTCCCCAAGCTTCCACTTATCTAAAATGTATTGTAAAGATGTGTGGCAAAGTAATTGAATTGTCATACATGTTAGTACCCAGAGGGTGTTTTTGAATCAATCCACAAGCATTGCAATGTGCCTATATTGTCTGATAAAAAGGGATTAAAAAGTGTCAGAAGTTTAAGAACCATAAGCCATTCCATGATCATGCTAAATCCCTAGTACTGCACCCGGTGGCCATCTATGAGTGTGAAAGTCAGGGTTTCTTATGTTTCAGAATAGATTTTTGTTGTATCACATGACTTATTGAAGTGAATATTTCCCCAAACTGGTGCATTGTGGGATAGACCTCAATACCCCTCTGGTTAGTACCCATTCCAAGCTTGTAGCATTGTATGTGTTTGTGTGCTATGGATTAACAGTCGTATGGGTAATTATCTCACTTTAATCCATGACACCCGGGGGGGGGGGCACTTGTTATTCAAAGGTGGATATTATGATGCGTTAACACGGACTTTCAAAATGTACCCTAAACGACGTATTTGTCGCCAACTAAAAAAAACAAGCTAAAACATACCCCTAACAGTATTTTTATCTGTTTCTGATACCCTCAACAAGTCACATATACTCTTTATTATCTTGCTTTGCTTTACTTACCCCATTCCGATTACAATATTTTGATGATTTTGATCCTTTCTTAATGAGATATAACATGACAATGTCAGGGTTTAAGAAAAAAACATAACCCTTTTTTCCATATTTTCTGTTTTTTGACACCCTAACGATGTACGCCCGCGTACACGCCTGTTGGAAAAATACAACCTTTTTACGCATATTCTTTTCACGCACATCTCCACCATTGAATATAAGTGGCCCCCCGGGTCCATACACATTATGGTAAGATACTAGTTTGCATTTACCACTACCTCTTAAAGCATACTGGATTATTAGATAACATTGTAAATTGTATTGTTATTACTTATAACATTAACGATTGAAAAATTGCAATTATGTCTGTCTTTATGGATTTTGTACTCGGTGTCTTTGTAGAGTTGGTTTTGGAAATGGGACATTGTCTTCTCTGTTTCAGATATCCCTATGTACATTATATACATAGTTTTACCATAGATAAGGCACCAAAAAAATCAAGATTGTTTACAGTACAAAAACGCACAAAATAATTTTTTTTAATTTGGTCCTTGAATAGATTTTTCTCTGCATAATGCCTCAAAATGCACCAAAGGGTTACCAATCAGTGAAGGAGAAATGAGTAGAGAAGTGTGAAGAGGGAAGTATCGAGAGGGGTGATGGGATGGGTGGTAAGAACGCGTTTCAAATAGATGTAATTATTAGCTTATAAAACCAAAATAATTTGGAATTTGCCCATATTTAACAATTTTTTTCTATCTCCAAGGCATTCTTTTCTAAAAATGGAAAAATGCTCCAAATTAAATGTATCACAGCCTACTGACACAAATTTGGGTTCCTGTTTTGGACCTCATGCCAAGAATGGCTGACTAACTAACCGGCTTTTCGCCCTTGGTCAAATATAAATCATCAATCCATTATTTCAGTCAAGTTCGGGATCGTATAGCTTGAAAAAATGCTCTAGTGCTTTGGATTCATTGATCACCCTCTGCTGTAACACCCACTGATCTCTACACGTAGATAGCTGGCTGGCGCACCGTTGAATAGTCGCCGATTGAAACCACGGTAAGTTGCATTTTGCCCTGCCCAATATGGCTTCACTTTATTGTCAAAGTTAAAGGGAAATTTTGTATAATAGAACATATGTGTGTAATAGGCACCAGCAGGGTATACATGTTTCTCGCCATATTGCGAAGGGCAAAAAGCAACTTCCTATTTAAATCGGCGACTCAGTCCCACCATCAGGTAGAGGTCAGTTGTTAAACACCACCTCTCTTAGTAATGATCTCTGAGAAGAATCAGGTGTTTTGAATCAATCCCATGATGCATAGCAATGTGCCTATACTGCACTCTATGAAACATGTCAGTTCTTAGGGATAAAAAGTGTTCCAAATGTTTAAGAACCACAAGACATTTTATATATAAATCATGCTAAAAATTCCCCCAAGTACTAACGCCTTGGGGGCTAAAAGGAGCATAAAAGTCAGGGTTTTTATGTGTTAAGAATAGGAGTTTTGTGGTATCACATGACCCTATTTGAGGTGAAATTTCCCAAAACTGGTGCATTGTGGGATTGACTCAATACAGAATCATATACTCATCCCAAACTAGAAGACTAAAAGACCTGTAATACCCAAGACTGCACCAGTGTTGTTGGTGCTTGACTCGGGTTCAACTGCTTCACGGGTTGTTCACTTTTACCATGCCAATATTTGAGGATGGTTATATCTGTAGGTTGTCATAGTGCTTTTTACAGTCTTATGCACTCAATCTGTTTGCTGCTTGATAGTTTATGAAAAGATTTGGACCGCAGTATTATAACAGAGAACAGGGTGATCAATAAATCCATCAAAGCACTAGAGCATTTTTCGAGTTGTTTTTTTCTTCAGTGTAGATTATTCATTAAGTAGTGCACATTAGTATCCATTAGTTACTGGTTCAAGCTTTGCTAATTGCTCCGGTTCTGAATTATGATATGCCATAGCATAGCATGGACGGGGACCAAATAAGCAAATGTATAATAAATTCTGTAGTCCCCATCTGGGGCTAAGGGAAAACCAAGTGTAAATTCATATAAATTATTACGATCACATACCTGTCTGTTCCCGCAACATAAAAAACCCTGGCAACATTTTTCTTAATATATAAAATGTCACCTCAATTTCTTTTTCCCAATATCAGAGACCAATGGATATGTATAGACTTCAGCAACCATGAGCTAAAGATATTACAATGGGCAGGGTGTGTACACTTCCACGATCGGGTTGAGTGACAAATACCCGTCTCTCTCACAATAACTAACCAGTGTACATTATAATATAGGTCGTTGACACTAAATTTTCTTCTGAAAACGCGGTACATTGAATAGAAATAAAGTTAAGCAATAAGTTACGGATTTTGGTTCTGCACAAAGTTGTTAGGTCAAAGCTTGCCCAGCAACATCTCTTAGGATGTTTGTTCATTTTTCTTCCTTTTCGAATAAATGATGAAAAACATGGCCAAAGTTAATTGAACACGCACTATAGAAGCTCAATATTTACTTATTTGTGAATAAGGTTAAGTATTTTGTCCTGAAAAGTACTCAGTCTAAATTGGAGAGCGTAACAGCTGAAAATCTCTTCAGCTGCGCGACAATAAACAATGGTCCTGCCCTCCCAGATGAAAGGGAATTTGAAGTGTTTTTCTACACCGCATACCGGGCCGGTGATCTTTAACTCCATTGTTTGCTGAAGTCTATGTGTATCCACTAGTCACTGATATTGGGGAAATGAAATTGAAGTGACATTTTATTCTTTTTCAAGAAAATGTGCCAGTTTTATTTGTGGGAACAGACGATTATATGATTTAAAATTAATATGAATTACACTTGGTTTTCCACTAGACAGGGCCCGATGCGAGCCGTACAAAAACAAACAGCATAGAAGGACATGTCCCATCGACTATAGGATTTGTGTTGGATCATGTGATCCGTGGCTCGAACCAAAGTTAGCGTGAGCCAATTGACCCGGCAACGGTCTTATTCTAACGTGCACTGCATCAGCGAATATTCACTAACGCATGCTGACCTCGAATTGGAATATGCATGCACCAAATATGCAGCAGAGTCATGTCATCATGCCAGGACAATATTCTCTGTAATAATTCATTTTCTCTGTGTCAAGACTACGTAAGCATTCCTGCCAGACAGAACCATGACAACCAGTAAGGAAATGATAGTCTGCGCATACAGCAAGCAACTCTCGTGCTCGTATGTAGAAGCCTATTTCAGAAAGGAAGGTGACGGCGACTATAGTAACTTTTAATAGCAACTTTTTATCATGTGGAATTACATGGCATCTTACTTCTTCCCACTGCGACAATGGATTGGTAACCTGGGTTCCACACTTGAAGTCACTGACCGGCATATGGTAATCCAAAAAGAGCACAAGAAGGATTTTAGAAGCGCGTCATGTACACAAAATGGGTTCCCATTGAAATGTAGATAAGTGACATAACAGAGTACAAAATCAAGCCAATTCAGTGAGCTCAATATATTTCAAGATATGTGCGTATATGGGATGGGATGGCATGTCCCAGAATGCAATTACTGTTAAACAGGTGTCTCTGGAATGCTATAGGCTGGGTATAGATGTCCACTGGTTGCTTCTCTTAACCAATACAGTTTATGACTGTTTGGTAGCCAATCCATTGTATAAGATCAGTGCATGGCATGCAATAAGCTCAGCAGATCCATTCGTCATGCTATATTTGTTACCATGGTAAGAATATGTTTATATACTACAGCGTGAGTCAAAAAAAAGGATACACTCCTTAATATTGTGATATTCCATGTGACAACTATTTTCATTGGATGGTGGTAACTTATGATAGAAACATTCCTCTGCTCTTGGTTGTAACATTTGATTAGAGTACATCTTCATGCATCTTTTGATACAAATTTATGGGGTTATGGGGCATGGATGAAGCACAGGGGACAATTACTGAAACCATGACCAATTGTGATTGCGCCAATTAAGGCCATAGGTAGTAATAAGAGATGAAACATCACCTGATTCGAACCAGTGGTTTCATTGTGATACATTGGCGCAATCACAAGTGGACTGGTTTCAGTAATTGTCCCACTGTGCAGTCCCCATGGCACCATAGCCCATAAATTTGGTATCAAAAGATTGCATGAAGATGTACTCTAATCAAATGTACAACCATTCATGAAAATATTAGTCACATGGAATCTCAAGCTTATCAAGGAAGTGTATACTTTTTTTTGACTCGCGCGGTATATAAAACAAATATTGAATGCTCTAGAGTTGGGAATAGCAAAATCCAAGGTGAAGTGGATACCATAGGCATTCAGCCCTGGGGGAATAGTAGGACTATGGTCTTCACATCACTGAGGGGCAATGGATCTCACTATTCCTCTCATGAGCAGTCAATATTAGTCTATTCCATTAACCACCAATATACCACTCAAGACCCTGAATATGAACTACATAAACACATATCATCAAATTATGTATATGGTACATTATAATTTATTTTCAATTACCTACATTATCTGGTCACCTTGGTTACCATACAAAATGCAATGGAAAAAATATGAGTTTACCTGTTCAAGACACTATCAGTGATATCAGAAACCGAGTCCAAATATTTGAAATTTGCAGGAATAGCTTAAAAGTGAAGGATAAGTCTGTCTCATAAGTTACTTTTTCCAACTGAAGAATTGACAGAAAAGGAAAAAACTTCAGTGTTCCAAGATACGATTGCCAATTCAATTACGTGTTGTCGTAAGTATTGGTCCATACGGACAGCAATGACTAAAATTTTCGATTTTGTCCTTATCATTTGCAGGGTATGTTAGGATACTTGTAATTGTTACAGACATGAAAATCTGATTTTTGATCATTTTTCGATTGTCTGATTTAGCAAATCGCTGATAGGGCCTGTTAACAATCCTAACCAATGGATGAACTCTTGGGCTGGTATTCTTTAAACCAGGGTAGTCCTGCATGAGTGGACCTTTTTTCCTTCCAACATATGCTAAAATGTGCTGTAACGGGTGAGAAATTCCTCATAGATGGGCCAATCCGGCCCATCCATGAGGAAGGTTCTCCACCCGTTTCATTAACTTTCACAGTATTTTGAAAAGAAAAAGGTCCACTCATATAGGACTAACCCTGGTGTTAACTCAGGTCTAAAGTTAGACTCCTTTCAGATAACCAGCCAATCAAATTAATATGATACTACCAACAAAATCTACCCAGAAATGCTGCCCCCACAAGAGTGGAATACCCTTAAAAAGGGACTCCAGAGAGAAAAAAAACTTCTTATCAGATATGGGTGTTTCATGAAGTTACAATATGCTCATGCATCCACCAAGGACACAGTTCAGTGTATTGTACTTGACATACATTGACAGAGCTGACTTGTGTGATCTGGGTATCATATCCTACCCAACAACCAGGGTGTTTTGCTAATTACATTGGTGAATGAAAGCTACTTAATTGTGCCAAGGGAATTGAGATTTTAACTTGCTCATAGTGATTGTTACCAAACCAGAAGTCTGAGCATCAAAGATATCTGGTTGTGAAGAAATAATATTTTGGTTTGGTATCATAGGTATCGTGTGGTAACCCTCGCTGCACTGCCAATATCTATCTATTCACTCACTGTCATATCAATCTGTTTTCTTTTATAAGTTGCCAATCGGCCGCTTGAGAACCAGCAAATATACGATGCGACATCACTGCCGTATTGATCTATTTCGTCCACAGTTACGTTTATTTCTCACACCCTGTATATCCTCATTCTGGTTTGGTCCAATACACATCATATCTACTACTAACCTACAGTTCGAATCTGTGGTAGAGTTCCTCCTCTACCACGACCACAGCATTGCACTGCTTTAAAGCGTGTTATGTTTGCCTTATTTGCAAAGTTTATCGTGCGCTAAAAACCCTTTCAACTTCAGTTATTCATTCGTTTTATGCCCAAATGCAGGGTTAACATGTTCATGAAACATAAATTACAAACATACACTGTTGATGTAAATCTCCATAAACGGCATAATTTTCGCTGATGGTCCAAACCTATTTCGTCCCCCGCCGATGTTTTCAAACTTCACGTGTATAATTAATATCAAGTGACGTAAAGGTCATGTCAACCCTTTTTACACAAGGAACTAATCCATTTTCATATTGCACATTCCGAAATTCATCATGTTCCGTTACCAACACCGGATAGCACTTCGCACTTACAAGTTTCGCGAGGATATTTCCAAGGCATAATCGGGATCCGCCCTCAGACCAGTGAACACGTTTACTCAATGGCTCTAACGAAATGGCTGCTTCATCAAACTCTACGCAGAATAAAAAATAATTCATACTTCTATATGTCAATCATTTTTATTGAAACAATAAAAATGAATGTCGTATTACATTTGCAAATTTCGACTGGCCTTTTCGGATGGTAACACTTCTATATTTCACCAATTTGATGAAGTGTAAGTGGCGTAATGATTTCCCTATAGCAGAGAATGTTAAAATGACCTCGGGTCTTTGTGGTGAAAGCGTGTTTTCACAAACATTCATACTCTGTGTAGTGCAAACGAACCAGTTTTCTTTCTTTTTTTTCAATGACGAGCTGTCCATTTTTGAAATGCTTCGTGAAATTTTTGGAATTAACAATTGTGTCTACGTGATTTGGTAATAATGACACTACTTTGAAAAAGGGAATAAGTCCATCAACCATATAACATCAGGTATGTAATTTTTTTTTTTTATGTAACTGCTTTAAACGCATGCTGACCTCTCGTCTGTTGTCAGATGGTATATCCCACTGACACAATGCGATTCTGTGTACACTAACCAGTCTCAATTTTGCTCTTTGGAGTCCCCCTTTAGTGGTTGCAATCATTTACTCTTGAATGATATACAAAAACTTTTGTTCATATTTGCTAGACCTTGACAAACAAAGGTATTTACTAATCTTGCGATTTATAATACTAATGAACAGATGAACATTGACTAAAGGTATGGTTTAAAGCAGGGCTGTCATCAGGCTTTAGTTTGGGGGGGCCGGACTTCGAAAAGTGGACCTTTTTCGAAAAAGTGGATCAAACCCCCCAAACTGGTCCTTTTTGTACTTTTTTGACCATTTTATCACCATATGTGGACTTTCGTGGCAAAATTTCTCTGGAATTATGGACTGTGTTTATCCAAAAATTTCAGCAAAAGTCCGACCTTTTCCCCGTTTGTGGATTTTTTGGGGGTTGCGACCGACCCCCCTTGTGTAAACGGGCCTGTTTAAAGCTCTACACTTTGCAAGGTAATTCTGCTACATTCATGGTTGTTTTATTCCAAAGCATGTTTTGGGTGGTATGTGGTACGCCGCCCAACCAAGCCATGTTTCAGGTGATAGTTCATAAGCCACCGACGGTGTGTGCAAATATGGATAGCGGAAACCTGTTTTTTTTTCACCTGCATGAATTGTATGTCATATACCCTGTTACACTCATGTTTATGACTTGTGTTAGTGTACATTAGCTTAACATTGACCAAGCTGTGCATTATTATTACACAAAAGAATTGTCGCTACAGAATACTTTAAAACATTAAATGTTTGCATGCTGAAATTTTCTTATGGACTGCATATGGTTACATATTCTTCCTTTGAAATTTCAGAAAATGACTTCACAAAAATTTCATGTCCTAAAATGTTGCTCTTTGCAGATCCCAAATTTTTTTACTGTATCTTTGTGCATTAACAGTGATACAGATGGAACACATTGCAGCAATGCACGAATCAAAATCTAAAGCATTTCTAATTTTTATCGTTATAGACTTTCTACGTTGGTTTCTGACAATTTCGATCTGTTTTCGTCCAAGACTAACTAGTAGTTTAGTAACTACACACGATAGTTTGGTAACCTAGTTCTTTCATTATAACATTATATTTGTATGTCCTAGTACTACAATTAATATTCATTGATATATCACCGAAAGGCAATCTCATACATCTGCCAAATTGAATCAAGAATCTATGTATAAGAATTTCTAATGTTGGTGTTTCTTCAATTTTGACCTGTACGCCCAAGACTACTGATAGTTTGGTACTACTATGATAGTCTGGTAACATAGTTGTCTTTCATAGATATACATTATAATATTTTTGTGCTATATAGCAACAGTATCACATGGATATTTCAACACAAACGAATTTTAATACAGTCTGCACGATGTTTACATTCACACATAGGGATTGATTTCTCTTGTAAAAATTGGACTATCTTACATGGAATGAAGATTTCTTTTAATTAGGACTTTCTACACAAAGCACCTAGATCCCTGCAGATCAATGTATACTTCCATGCCTGCATCATGTCTTCCATGAGCATATCGTGTACTGTCCAGGTAGTGAGTGTGAAAATGCATTCTAAGCACCGTTCTACCACGTCTTGCAAGACAACATTTAATTGTGCTTCCATTGCACTCAAAATCGTTTGTGCCATTATAATCCCAAACCTAGAAGTAATACAATAAATCCAACACAAGTATCACAGAATGCCAGCTGGTTGTCGACTGATTCGGACCAGTATTTTGGACATAAGGGGTAAGAAGATCATTACGTTGTTTTTTGTGTCTTATATCGCGCCTGATTTCATGGATTTAGATTGCGCCTCTACTAAGAGTGTATAAGCGAGTGTTTGGTTAGTAAGGTGCGATAATGCCTGCGCAGCAAATAATTAATACTTTGTACTTCTAGGTTTACAGGAGTATACATACATGTTGAATTACAGCCTTACACGCAATAAACCACCCGTTATTAAATGTAAAGGCACTGATGCATTTAAGGCTAATGCATATTCATTTAACTTATGTTGATGAGCGTACCAATCAAATCTTTCGGGTTGTAACATAAATATACGCAACCTACAAGAGGGTTCATTGATATCTCACAATGGACCTCCGCGCGTGATGTGATGTAATACGCTCATCAATGACTAGCTTTTGTGACGGTTCCAAGGAATTCAAGATTCAAATTTGAATAAATATGGGCCCCGAACATGGATAATTTTTCTTGATAGAGCAAGCGGTGTAAACTGAAAATGGCGGGGAGGATGAGCCATGGCTGTAGATGAAATGCAAAACAACAAGGGCAAGCTGCGTAAGTAACAACACTCCTAATATTATCATACCAGGGGAAACCATGGGGTAGCTATGGGTAAACAGAACAGTAAAAATTACAACACCACTGAATGGATGAAATCATTGCGAAAGTAAAGCTAGACCCGGCCTCAAACTCGCTTGCCCAGTTTAAAGTACGCGGTCATCCTCTCAATCATACAATTGTCATGGAGATCTTTGGTTACTCTACGTCGCATTTATAATGTTCTTGATTCTTACAATTAAACAAAGCGGACAATCATTACGTATAAAATATATTGACACTTTGAAGTATATAGAGCCAATAAGGGGGGATGGGTGGGAGGGGGGTGTTTTAGTGACTGTTGAAACGGCCATGCATGCATGTCCACCATGCCACGGTTCAGCGTAGCACATTTGCACCGCCTTCGCCTTGTACTTGCCACAACTGGCCTCTTTGCAGCAATGAACGAGGCTGATTTTAGAAACCTGGGCCCCAATAACGTACGGACAGGTGAAGTGTACGCACGAACTCAAGCCAGTTTAATTTACATAAACTATTTTAAAAACAAAAGTTCAATATGGAATCAACACACATGCAACCTGGGCCGCCGGCATCCAAATAGTCAGACTATCTGACACGGACAGTATTTACGTCATTTATATGCACATGGCCAGCATTGCGTGAACTGGGAGCTACTGGGCTGGGGATTTCCCAAATCATAACCCATGGATTGCATGACCTCTCGACGTTACAAACGTAGTACTAGTGTATCAAAAATCTCGATGAGTTATTTAATTGGCCCTAAGTATAAATTATTAAGAGGCCACCTCTTGAATAAGAAGAAATAAAAGTGGATCCGAAAAAAAAAGCTCGAAAGGAAAAATCATGCGAGTGCATGAGTGAACCAGGCTAGGGTTGATAGGAGGTACATGTCATGGAAGTATCATTGTTGACAGAGTGGTTGGTTTTAAGTCATGAAAGTTGACCTTAGGCTAGGCTAGGTTTCCATATAAATTTAGGTTCAAAAGTAGGTCTAATTATATAAATAATGGTGGTGTATTTCTTTTGGCTTGAACACGGCGCGGCAATACACGGTTATTTATGATTAGGCCTAAAAAAGTTCCCAATATCAACAGACGACATCATCAAGATCATGATCATGATCGACATACACGTTGACCCGCAGCCAAACTCACCTTTAAACTACGAAGTGAAGCACATATCCGCTGTATGCAGAAGACGAATTTACTTCTGATGTACTCGTGTGGCCAGAATGAATTTTGTAATATATTCCATGATTCTGACATGCTATCGATCGAGGCATTCATTCATGCATTGGTACCATCGTGACCATGGTCATGGCTGACAGTGTAGTCTGTGACTGTCACGTCACTCACAATGAAAATGCACATCGTCATCTTACACGTGGAAAAATAGTCAGATACTTGGATTACCTGGACAGCAAACATATCGTTTTCCAGACTAAACGATATGTATGATGATAATTTAAACAATCCAGCCAATTACGTATGAACACAGTAGAACAACTTTTATTACGTGTCATTTTGGTTCTTAAAAATTCACGGGTATATTAAACTTATATGAGCGGTGACCACCGTACAAAGAATAAACAATCTGCTGTTGGATTGCATAAAACTTGCCGGATTGTATCGAAAGATGCGCTGTGATGTACAAACATGTTGTTGTTCAAAACCGTATGACGTATGGGGGGAATACCCTGCTGTACTAGGAGAGAGAAGATCTGCATTTTTGTAGTAGGTGAGATATATGTTGCAAAAAAGAATATGCATTGAACTGAATTGTAGGGGAATTTCTGCAGAAAATCCTTAGAAAATTACAAGTTTTTGAGTCAGGTTAAGTTATGAATGAGGTTAAAAACCTTGCAGCTAATGTTTTGGGGGATTGTTTGGATGTCGGTATTGTTTTGGTTCTCGGACTTTTCCCTCGGGGGGCTGACGACCCCCCCTCGGGAAAATATCCTCGAACCAAAACAGTACCTCCGTCAAAACAATCACCCCAAAACATTGTGCGCGGTTTTGAACCTCTAACGACATAGATCTGGGATTTTGGAGTTTAGGACCAACATAATCGGGATCTGGTACGTAGTGGTAGCAACCCCATTAGTGAAATTTCCTTACTAGGTTACTCTAAAACCTTGGATTGTTGGCTGAGCCAGACAGAACATCCCAGAGCATCTAATCTGGGTTGGATGAGCAAGACCAGAAATTTGGGGTAAATTTTAAGGTTAGTCCGGGCTTACGTATCTGCATCCTATATGGATCCCAAAGTAAATTGATATCCTAATTAAGGAAAATGGACCTGGAATGTATCCTTGAGGAACACTGCTGAAAATACGCACCTGCAATTGGACACTTACATTATTACATACCACTGCTGAAAAACCGAATTAACTTTTGCTTTCTGTCTTCAATATACAGCACAACGTGGCAGTTTAATGGGGGAAAGTCTGGTAGTCTTGATTGAAAAAGTTTATGTAGATCATCTGCTGGTTAACATCTGTTAGTTCAGTCCATGATTTGGTTTGCCAGATTAGAAAATCCCTTTGTAGTTTTTGCTAGATGGCAATATTATCTCTCTTATCTATAGGAAGTACTGGAAACTTTTATGGATTTACTCCATGTTAAAATGAAAATGGAAAGGTTAATTCAACAATAGTCATAAGATCTACTACAGCAAATCATTATAACCATGTAACACCTAGATTTTCTACCATCTTGAAAGATATTTTGCATTCATGAGCTCAATTGACTGACCACAACCAACACAAATCCTCAACATCTACTTAAACTAATTTTAAATATTATGCACTAACGTGTAGTTACATATAAATACATGAGTAGCATTGGGCCGAAAAAAATGTAGTGAACACACTACAAAGCTAGGCAGAGAGCATAGACTTTTGTTACTCAACACATTTCTCTACTCTGATAAGCTGTGGTGTCTATATTCTTTATCAAGAAATATTTAACACTCTAAATGAAATAGCCCATTACAACTTTTGTACAGCAATTTTTGGTACACAGAAAAACCCGTTTGTATAAAGCCTTATTTATTTTTGTTTCTGTTATCTGACATTGCTCCTTTTGTGATAGCTTGATTTTAGTTCACATTCTCAGCGGGAGTATTGATTCCAATCCCACAATCACGGCCTTCTGTGGGAAATTTTCACTTCAATAGGGTCTAGTGATCCCACAAAATATTCTTAACACAATAAAACCCTAACTATTCTACACTCATTTAAGCCTACAAGGTGCTAGTACTCTTATGTGATTTTTAGCGTGAACATGAAATGTCTTGTGGTTCTTTCAACTTTCTTTCTTGAACCCTTTCTTGAAGTACTGCTGTGTTTAGTACAGTACAGTATAGGCACCTGCAATGCATATTCTTGGATTGAATCAAACACCCTCTGGTATTAAGCTATTATCACAGACAACTTTGAAAAGCAATTAAACTGCCCCACCCTGTTTGGGAATAAGCCTTTGTCGGGTATTGAACCATAAAACAGAAGCTCTGGGATCGACACAAAATGCAACCTCTAGTGGCATAGGATATAATTTTGTCTGATAAAGATGTAACATTATGTTCACTCCTCAACCTGGTCCGATTGTTACCTACTTGAAATAATTACGGGGGATTGATGCAATCCTCAGAGCTTATCAATAACCTTGTGGTTGACAGGGAAATAGTGATAAATCCAAATGAAATTAAATACATTTGGCTAAACTGACCATCATCACTATACGTCAACTCAAGTTAGGTGACTCGACACTTTGCTTGGTTACTTTTGCAATCTAGAAACACATGCGCTGACCTTGGAATTTGCAGCATCTATACACTCCAAATCAAAACGCTAGAGGGAATGCAGAGTTGCGACATGATTCCCCCTATACTCAATAATGAACAATGATAGTAAAAACACAGGGCAGTGGTCAGAACAGAATATTCAAGTCTTATTTCCATGTACATCACCAGGACGATGTTTTTATCATCAACTCAGGTGAATTAAGTTTACTTGTTACTAACATGAACAATGAAATCCTATTGCAATAAGATCTCCCCCCGTAGAAATAATAATGTTTAGTTCCTAAACACTAGTGTTATCACTCACCTTAACACAAATCGCATACACTGTAACACCTAGGCTACGTACCAGGTAGTATCCAGTATGACATGTACAAAAATGTGCATGCATGAAAACTTCCTCCATGTAGATGGCAAATCTTGTTTTTTCGACCTTGTGTCCATGGCAAGTGATCCAGAATGGGGGTCGGCCACTGAATCATGTCATTGCCAGATATTGAGGGTAAAACGAGGTTTAATGATCGATACTTTAATACACAGGGAAATGGGGTGTAAAGTGAAAAGGGGAAGTCCAAGCCAACATCTAAGGGCAAATTATAGCCACTGATCAGGGCATAATGGGTACTACATTGTAAATTATCATAAATTCACATAGGGTCTATGGGGTTTCAACTGGAGTTGCATAGCTCATAATATTAACAAGTAACAGCATATAACCTCAAAACTTACATCACAAGATTTTGCTCTCATGATAATATCAACAAATCCCACAACAAACATTGGGCCAAAACCAAAGACGATCAAAAAAATACACTTTGGCCAAGCAAGACTGTGATGGCGCTTGTTCGGTTGTCTGAAGGAGAATTATTCTCGGAATGAGATTAAATGACTCCGATATTCTACTGTTGGTCACCAAACCAACAAACAAAAATATCACTTGATCAGACATAATTTACCTAGGACATATCAAAAATTTAACCTGTGCTTTTTTTCCCTACCACTTTAAAACGGGCTGTATGGTTGTTTGCGAGGCTGTTGGGGTGACAAATATGAGAGCCAATGCTCCAATGTAAAACTTGCTTCTATTTATAAGTCTTAGACTAAAGAGGTTTATGGTCGTACCCCAATTAACTAACACCGCTACATACAATATAGATAAAGCGTGTCATACACGGTTCAACATTGACAAATAAATGGCAGACCCGTGAGCTGCAAATTCCTTGAGAATAAGAAATTTAATCCAACGTAGTTAATGGCATACTTAAAGAATTAACGATTGGATTACAGATTCAGTGATTCCTAAAGATAGTGAACAGACTTCTTGAACTTCCACCTTCTAGTCAAAGGTGCTGTCTTCTGCTGTGTTCACAAGCAGACCATACATGCAACAGAAAGTTAATTTTCTCTGTGTTTGTGCCACCACTGCTACACGATCCCACATCTCAATCTCACTTTAAGTATCATCAATGATCGTCAAGAATGTCAAGGCTTATGTTCAGGGCAGCCGGGAAGTCAGCTGCCAAATTGTCCAAAATGTATGTTTTGCATACAAAAAGGCACAATTTCCCTCCTTATTCCAAAATTTCCCTCCAAATAATTTTCCCAGCATGGAGCTTCCCAAATTTCCCACTTTTTCATGCTATGCTTATGTTACTTCAATAGATCTATTAGATTGCACTCAATCAATGATGGTTGTACCACAAGTAACCAAAACATAGTCTTGTAATCGTTTTTGAAGGTCGTACAAACTATTACTTTTCCAGGGAATGGATACATCTGGCTAAATTTCACCATACTATTTGTGTTTCACCTGAAAAATGTGTGATATTTAAAAATAGCTATTACCATTGTAAGATGGTCTGATAGCATTAGCAAAGTTTTAAACTGTTTCCTCCCAATGAACTTATTCATTGTACAGGGTGAGTCAAAAAAAAACTTGACCGTGATTGTGTCCGCCATTTTGAATGTTTAAATAATATATATCTAACATATATGGTATCTGCGGAAAGTTTATTTCATTATCTTTAATTAGCTGCAAAGATCATTCCAACCGGTTAAAGGTGCAACGAGAGATTTCACTTATAACAGGTGTCCCTAAAAAATATAAAAATTCTGATTTTTGCACCAATATAAAGCTTTTTATCAAAAATGTCCCTATGTGAAAGGATTAAGCTGAAAAATATTTCTTTGGTACCAAACTGTGAAATTTCTAATTTCGTATAGGAGCAAATACGAAATTCAGCCTATGTTTTACATTAAAATATAAGCAAATCAAAATCACCTTTTTTCTCTCTTTATTTTTAAGGCATTTCTGTAGCCAAATACAAGGTAAGAAATATATTGGGTGTCTAATTTATTATGAAATTACTATTATGACACAATATTTGGGTGCCTCAAAATCTCTCGTTGCACCTTTAAGTATAGGCCGAGCTACAGTCTTTCGAATCAAGAATCTGCAGTGAATAAATAGCCTGATTTTCTTCTGGACACGGATTCCTTCGCTGAACGCCGTTCATTTCAATGTGAATCCGTGGACAGAGCAGAAAGCGAACTACTTGATTCAAACGACTGTAGCTCGGTCTATACCTAACCGATGTGAATGATCTTTGCAGTAAATTAAAGATAATGAACCTAGCTTTCAAATGATACCAAATATGTTAGATATATATTACTTAAAAATTCAAAATGGCGGACACAATCAGGGTCAAGTTTTTTTTTACTCACCCTGTATAAGGCTTCTCTTCCCAACAGTGCAAGTCAAAAACACTTAAAGGTGCAACGAGAGATTTCACATATCAGGTGTCCCTAAAAAATCGAAAGGTTTTTTTAAGCCAATTCTGTAGCCGAATACAAGGTAAGAAATCTGTTGATTGTCTGATTGTCTAGTTTTTTTTTTTTTTTTTTTTTATCAAAAATGTCCCTATGTGAAAGGATTAAGCTGAAAAATATTTCTTTGGTACCAAAACTGTGAAATTTCTAATTTCGTATAGGAGCAAATACGAAATTCAGCCTATGTTTTACATTAAAATATAAGCAAATCAAAATCACCTTTTTTCTCTCTTTTAAGGCATTTCTGTAGCCAAATACAAGGTAAGAAATATATTGGGTGTCTAATTTATTATGAAATTACTATTATGACACAATATTTGGGTGCCTCAAAATCTCTCGTTGCACCTTTAAGTATAGGCCGAGCTACAGTCTTTCGAATCAAGAATCTGCAGTGAATAAATAGCCTGATTTTCTTCTGGACACGGATTTCCTTCGCTGAACGCCGTTCATTTCAATGTGAATCCGTGGACAGAGCAGAAAAGCGACTACTTGATTCAAACGACTGTAGCTCGGTCTATACCTAACCGATGTGAATGATCTTTGCAGTAAATTAAAGATAATGAACCTAGCTTTCAAATGATACCAAATATGTTAGATATATATTACTTAAAAATTCAAAATGGCGGACACAATCAGGGTCAAGTTTTTTTTTACTCACCCTGTATAAGGCTTCTCTTCCCAACAGTGCAAGTCAAAAACACTTAAAGGTGCAACGAGAGATTTCACATATCAGGTGTCCCTAAAAAATCGAAAGGTTTTTTTAAGCCAATTCTGTAGCCGAATACAAGGTAAGAAATCTGTTGATTGTCTAGTCTATATGAAACTACTATTATGACACAATATTTGGGTGCCTCAAAAATCTCTCGTTGCACCTTTAACACTTAAAATTATATGTTATCTCATTCCACTCAGAAGAAATATAGTTGACAACTTGTAATTTGCAGTGAAAGCTTCACCACGATGATGCATGCCCTTGAAATAATTTCACTATTTTCATCTAGCTCAACCCATAAATATTAATTCCACCTACAGCGTTTAAAATTCTAATACTTACATCCCACTCCCACTGAATTGCCTTGATAACATCTGTGTGTAGTACTGGTCCAAAAAGTGGGTTAAGTTGCATTACAAAGGTACACATCCAACTGAAAAGAAAATTAAAATTGTCAACAAATTTGTAGGCTCTTGACTGAATTGACCTCCTTGGAAGATATGGCTCCTAAGAAAAAGATTAAGGTTGACAATTAAGTACCTAAATGTATTTTCACACATGCTAGTGCCAAACTTGAGTTGCATTTTCAAATTTAAAATTCTATTTGTAAAGTCTGCAATATTTTGCACAACTGATTGGCTGCCATCTTATTAGAAGGGCACATTATACAAATACTACATGGTTAGAGGGAAATAGGGCACCCTATTTTCCCGAGGTACTGGCTACGGGCCTATCACCCCGAACCCGAAGGTGAGTGTGCCCTATTTCCCGATATAAACAATGTAGTATTTGTTTTATTACACCTCACTTTGACTCTGGGGACGAGGTTGTAGGGAAATAGTCCGATCTATTTCCCTAAGGAAATAGCACATGTAATAGGAATCGGCCAATGGAATAGCATGATTTGTTCATGAATATTCATAAGGTGTAATATTAAGTGCTAAAATGCAACACGATTTGTAGAGCTAGCTTGTTTCATTGAAGATCGCCAGCATGGTATTAAATTAAACAATGTTTATTCTTAATCTACGTGTACATGTAGAGCAAGTGTGGCAAGAGATTTGGGAGAACAGGGTTGGTGGGGGTAGTGGATGCGAGGCAGCTGTGATAGCTAGAGTAAGGTATGGTTGGATAAAGTTTATAGGAATGTGCAGAGTTGTTACACGGGAAAAGGTTTCCTTTGAAGATGAAAGGAATGGTGTATAAGAGACGTGTGAGATCGGTGATGCTGTATGGGAGCGAGGCATGGTGTCCGAGTGAAAATGAGATGGGGATTCTGAGGACGGCAGAGAGCAATGATGAGAGCGATGTGTGGTGTGAAGTTGATGGATAGGAAGACTGAGGACTTGATGCAGATGTTGGGTTTGCAAGAAGCTTTGGAATGGTTGTCAAAGACGAATATGGGCATGTGCTAAAAAATGATGATGAGCATGTTTTAAGAAGTGTTGAGTTTGAGGTGGGCAGTTTGAGAAGGGGAAAATTAAAGAGGACATGAAAGAAGCAACTGGAGGAGGAGAGTAGGACGGTTGGGTTGAGCTTGAGAATGGAGGATGCAGGTGAAGTGGAATGAGGGAGTAAGAGTGATTGCTACGAGTGTGAGGTAAATCTGGCCACCAGGGTTATTGCTAGGCTACTCTGCCTGTTGTAAATCTTAAAATTTACTACACTAATGGCACTTGTGGACAAACTATGAGTTTATGTGCCATTTTATGTGGTAATTTTTCATTTCACTGAAGTGCCGGTCAGCAACCTCTCAAATGACCTTCTGTGCCGTTTGGTGGGAGCAAGTGCCAGTCATGGCCGACCGCCACCGACCGGCGTAGCTATATCCCTGCTGGCCACCCCCATTTTACGGGGACAAAACAGGACTTAAAACTTTAGATTTACTACTTACTACTACATGTACACAGAGATTCTTGTGAACAAAAATTTACTACACAGGGCTAGAATTTCAACGAGAGTCCAGGAGTCCGATCTCGCTAAGACTCCACAAAACGAATCCAAAAGTTTCACATAAACTGAATAGAGGAGAATCCGATGACTCCCCAATTCCAGTACTCTACCTCTGACAATCCAAACAGACTCTCGACGCTCTCCACAAAATTCTACCCCTGCTTCATTGACTATTTTTTTATTTTTGTTTCAAATTTTGTCTTAATATTGGCCAATATACTTACAATGAATAACAGCATACTGCAGTCAGCACTAACATGGTTTGAATAATCCTGAAAAGCAAAAATAGCCAGCTCAAGTTAACAGAACAAAACAGCAATGAACAAATTAATACAGGAAAAAAAAGCAAATGTGAAGATACATGTAAAAGATGGCAATTTCTCTGTTCTTGCAGACTTTTTGCAGGGACTGCATTTTAAAATCAGCAAACAACTCTCCTGGAACTTTTAAGGGGAGTAGTCAAGAGGACCAGACATGTCTGTGTCCTTGCAATAAGACTATGGCGGGCCGGTAAGTATGTAATCCTGTTTCTAAAATTAAAAATTTTTTTTTTTTTTTTTTTTTTACGTCCCATAGGATACTGTGTATAACAAAAATTCCGGATCCGGAATTTTATAACATAGATGTGATTTTCTATATGAAGGAATTCGATTTAAGCTTAGCCATTTCACACAGCGATTAGTATATGGACAAGCATTATGTACATGCAAAAAACACAATTGTTTTGGAAATTGAGGGCGCCCTCCTCAGGAAATCTCTGAGTCGGCCTTTAACAGAACAAAACAGCAATGAACAAATTAATACAGGAAAAAAAAAGCAAATGTGAAGATACATGTAAAAGATGGCAATTTCTCTGTTCTTGCAGACTTTTTGCAGGGACTGCATTTTAAAATGAGCAGGAGATCAGCAAACAACTCTCCTGGAACTTTTAAGGGGAGTAATCAAGAGGACCAGACATGTCTGTGTCCTTGCAATAAGACTATGGCGGGCCGGTAAGTATGTAATCCTGTTTCTAAAATTAAAAAAAAAAGTTGACATAAATTGAAACCAGCGTTTGAAAATTCTCAAGACTGGAATAATACCGAAAGGCATTGTGGGAAAAAGGGATGCGGCCCGTAGCGATTGCGTGTTCACTTTTACGTGTCTGCAAGCAAAAACATTCAATTTTCTCGCTAGGTTCTATAGGTTCAGACCCAATTACGATACATAGTAACGGACCCTCTGATGCAAAAATCTCCACAGAACCCCTTCGTTTTCCAGAGATATTTGAGATTTAGTTTCATTTGCATACATTCCCTATGACGACTGATAATGTTAATCTCTCACGTAGTACTAATTTAGATAATATCTTTCGCAGTCTGTGACACAGACTACACCGTGGGAAATACTTACCGGACCGCCGTACAATAAGACTGGATTATCCTGCCAAATCCATTGTAATAGGCACTTCAGGTGGAAATTCATAATTTGTAATTATATACCTCATATAGATCCCTGTCATCTGATTGGTTAAAAGTGGAGGCATAAATTCGACTAGCTTCAAGAATTGAACCAAAAATGAACTATGCCCTGGAAGAGCGGGCATAGTGCATGAACTATGCCCGGGACACCTCTTCCCAGCGTAAAGGACTGTCGTACGAACTATTCATCCGTATTATGAGTGTACATATTGAAGCTGGTGTAAGAGATTAATATAAGCAGCCCCTGATTGTATTTTGTTTACTCGTGCTGTGAAATGGCTGAATCGCAGTATCAGACCATCAGTATCATGCTTTGAGCTTGTAGGCTAATACCAAACGGCAGGTAAAGTACACCGTGAAGATATTCGAGGATTATAATTTGACATCGATGACACGGCCATCTGCAGGCCATGTAAAACTGCCGAATTCGGAGCTGCGATCATCGAGTCAATGAAATGCAAGGAAAATTGTACGCATCTTGCTGACAAAAAAATGGCAAGAAGTCGATTACGGCGATCCGTTTTGGACTCCAACATCACTTCCTCAACACAAGAAAGGTTGATTGTTAATTCTTCACAAGTTTGCACCCTAAGTTACACAAAATTGTTAAACCATGCATGCATGCCATGCCCATGCCATGGCCTACACATGGTAATCCACGACTGAAACTACTAAATCATCATCTTATTACATAAAGATGGCGTATTCGGCTTATTCACTTCAGGTGTGATCTAATACATTGGTAAGCAAGTCCAAATATGTAAAAAACCTAGGTTCGAGAAAAATTGGGGGCGCTTCTTTCTGGAAATCTCCTCATGTCTCTTTAACCAATCAGATGACAAGAATCTATATATTCGGTATATAAAACAAATATTGACTGCTTTTTATTCGGAGCATGGTTGAAACTATAGGCCCTCGGTGATCTCGAAACCATACTATGCCCCTCGGCTTACGCCTCGGGGCATAGTATGGTTTCGAGATCACCTTGGGCCTATAGTTTCAACCATACCCCTCATAGCAGTCAATATTTGTATACTAGAGGTTTAAAATCCTCCCCAATAGAAAATAATCCACAGCAGCAGATAGAAATAATCCACAGCAGCACGTAACACTTTGAATTTTCAAAATCGGATCAACGGTTGCGTAGATATTTCAATTTTAGTACTGGTACATTGAGGCAAAATTGGGAGACCAAAAGTCAAAGACCAAGCTTTTTTTTTTTTTTTTTTTTTTTTCATCACTTCCTCAACACAAGAAAGGTTGATTGTTAATTCTTCACAAGTTTGCACCCTAAGTTACACAAAATTGTTAAACCATGCATGCATGCCATGCCCATGCCATGGCCTACACATGGTAATCCTGTCGAGGGACCCCAGCTACAGTCGCTGGGGTCCCTCAACAAATATAGGGTTAAATACTTGTACATCAAGTTTAATCTTTAGCATCAACTTCAAATAGCTCCCCTTAGTGTGTTTTGGATCCAAATCATCTATCTGCAAAGCTTAATTTGTTCAGAAAAAAACAATTTTACCTGCTTTTTGGTGCACTTTCAATGAAAATCGGCATGATATAGGCCTGTGTTAGCATCCACGCTTAGAATGTTCTTTTAAAGTGACAGGAGGAGATTTTTTAGGATGTGAATTTCTCTGGATCGGTTGTAGACCACCTACCGAGAACGTTTGGAAGGTTTATTGGACAAACAAGTGCAAAAGAAAACCACAAACCTTGTTTTGAACTTGCCTGCTATCGTAATCGTTCCCCATAGAAAACCATACTTTGACTTTCTGTCGTGCATGACTGAAACTACTAAATCATCATCTTATTACATAAAGACGGCGTATTTGGCTTATTCACTTCAGGTGTGATCTAATACATTGGTAAGCAAGTCCAAATATGTAAAAAACCTAGGTTCGAGAAAAATTGGGGGCGCTTCTTTCTGGAAATCATGTCTCTTTAACCAATCAGATGACAAGAATCTATATATTCGGTATATAAAACAAATATTGACTGCTTTTTATTCGGAGCATGATTGAAACTATAGGCCCTCGGTGATCTCGAAACCATACTATGCCCCTCGGCTTATGCCTCGGGGCATAGTATGGTTTCGAGATCACCTTGGGCCTATAGTTTCAACCATACCCCTCATAGCAGTCAATATTTGTATACTAGAGGTTTAAAATCCTCCCCAATAGAAAATAATCCACAGCAGCAGATAGAAATAATCCACAGCAGCACGTAACACTTTGAATTTTCAAAATCGGATCAACGTTGGTAGATATTTTCAATTTTAGTACTGGTAATGAGGCAAAATTTGGAGACCAAAAGTCAAAGGACCAAGCTTTGATTTTCTTTATTTTCTCACGGCACACATCAAAAACCACACATTATTATGACATGTACATAATAAATATACCTTCAAAACCACATAACTTCAAAATTTCAAGTATTTATATTGAAAACAGGTATTTTGCAAATTTGGGACTAATTTACATAAAGTAATGATTAAAAAAATACATCAGTCATCGGTGTGTCGCATGCCGTCGTGGTTGTGAATGATAGGCCTAAACAATGCCCTTGACCTTGATATGTGACCCTGACCTCATAAACAGCAAATGAGGGTTTGCAAGTTAAAACTCCAGAAACCAATTATGGTTCCAATTGAACTTCAACTTTTCAAATGAGGTCAATTTGACATTTTACCTATTTACAACTTGACCTCACATGACTTTGGACCGTGGTATGCCTTTGACCTAATCAAACAAATGAGGGATCACATTGTTGCACCTATGACTCCAAAGTGTGGTTCCAATTGAACTTCAACTTTCACATGAGCTCCATTTTACATTTTCAGCCTATTTTACAACTTGACCTCACTGACCTTTGACTTGGTATGTGACCTTTGACATCATCAACAAATGAGGGATACACATGTGCAAGGACTCAAGTTTGGTGCCAATACTTAAACTTTTCACATGAGGTAATTGTACATTTTCAGCCTATTTTACAAAACTTGACCTCACTGACCTTTGACCTCAGTATGTGAGCCTTTGACCTCGAAACAAATGGGGATGGCCATGTTGCACCTGTGCCCCAGGTTTGGTTTCAATCCATGAAAGTATGCGGAGATTACAAGCAAATGATAACCCTTTTTCACAACAACAGACATATCAACAACAACAAACAGACATCAACAACAACTACAGTGGGACAAAAGTAATCCCTATAGGTGTCTTCCTGCCTTAGGGCAGGCCCGAACACACAAAACAACTTCGTGGACATAATGATCCCTATGTGTCTTCTGCCTTAGGGCAGGCGACACAAAAACGGCAAGTCATGTTTTAAGCATTTTTTTGTACAAAATTCACAATATCTCATCATTTCATCCTGTAAAATGCATCATTTGTAGCAGTACTAGTTTCACACTATCTTGACTGTTTAATTTACAACTGATTTGCCATATTTTCTCAAGATATGGGTAATTTAAATGACTTTAAGGATCATATTACGGTACTAAAAAGCAAGAGTTGTCTGTCTCTCTGTCTGCTATCGTTTCGGGTACTTTTGAATGTATTTGGCATGTGGGTGGTTAGGGCTATGTTACAGACATGTAATGGGAGGACACTATGGAAAGAAAAACTACGGGTAACTATCAGGCTCGAAATTTAGGGACCAACCTTGGTAACATCCCCAATCCCACGAGTTCCTAAAATCGAAGTCTTTGACAAAGGACTTAGTGGGTGGAGTAACATAGTCGGAGGGCAGTATACAGGCTTTTGAGTGCCCCCGCAGGTCAAAGGTCAGTGATAGGTCTATTGAGAAATGCTAGAACAACAAATGGTCCAAAAGTACTCGTGACTGCACATAACAATGCTGAGGTCAACGTAACACACTCAGGTTAAACGTCACACACGGGGAAACCTAGGTAGGAGCTGATATTTCACACCTGGCTGAGGAATGTCCATGGGACAGCCAATCTGAGTGTCATTGGGTTCAAAGTGACCCCGCTGGTCAAAGGTCTCCGCGTTTTTGTTTGGTTGGGCTTTTTTTTCTTTTTATAGAGAAAGAGAAAGCTTGACATTGGGCCTCATGTTGTATAAAGTAACTCCATAGGAACATCCATAATAAAAAAAATAAATATAATAATAGAAAATTTAACTACTTAGTCTCCAGGTAGACAAGGGCGAGTATTTATTTTATCTACTGCAGATAGCCAATGCACGTATTAAAGTGTTGAAAAAAAACATGCTCCTCTTCCAACCCTGCTGATAGGCTTAGTTGCAGAGCGCCGTGCTGGTTAATGGAAGGTTGGCCGGTTCAAATCTGGCCAAGCGCACATTTTTTTTAGCACTTACGTTGCGCGGCCATTCCAGGGCGAAGATTAATAAATATTCAAATATAATAAAATAATAAATTAAATACAGGAATAGAATAAAGAAAGGAATTAAGTCAATAAATAAAAATAAATTAAAGGAATGAAAGAAAGAAACACAAACAATAGGACTGACAATGACTCTTGATAAGAAAATAAAAAAAATGAAAATAGTAATCACTAAAACATGTACAATGGTGAAATCTAAAAAGAGTGTTGAAAAGTTCTAGATCAAAGTACCAAAATAAGTTCCAAGGTCATTGGAACATTTCTTTCACCGAATTATTTATCCTAAAAAATACCGTAGCATGACAGACTAGCAAACACATAAGGCGAACAATGCGGACCACGATACTTCAAGAATAATACGACTAAGGCATACTGCCACACCTACATTTTGTTGGCAAGGATGGCGAATACCCTCACAAATTATAATGTTACGTTTAAAATTACGAGGTGTTCGAGAAAAATATTTCAAATACCTTAAGATTGCTTTTTATACATTTAATTTATAGTCATATACAGGTGTTTCCATAAAACATACACGGAGTCGGCAGGTACCAAAAGAGGCCGGTAAGTATTTAGAAAATTGTTTCCGACAGGTTTTTTAGTGGCGGAAAAAACACCGAGATATCCAATGTACTTAAGTTTGCAGCCCCGGGCTACGATGGTTGAGCTATAGTTGGGAGCGGACATCCGGGACGGGAGTTCAACAAAATCAGCATGGCAATGGCATGGCAACAACGTGCGAAATTCGAGCGCGATGCACGTTAGTGTCATACGATGTGCAGTGAAATTAAAGAGGCAAGTGTGCAGTTTGTGTTTACCGCGATCCGGGGGCTTTCCCTCGGGTTCCCCTTTGTTTCACCGCGAGGTGCGTCAGTCCGCTCCGGCTATTCGTGCGGGGACGTTTCAACCGTTTTTACACGTTTACACGAACGAAAGTGTCACTAAACGTTTAGAAAATTCACTACACGTTTACACGTTCAGCAACCATATAAATTTTTTCAGTATTATTTTAATTGCTGCAGTCAAATTGTCACCAAAAATTTACCCCGCCGTCAGTGAAAAAGTAAAGTTAACAGTTCCAAGCTTCTTCTAGAAATGGTTTCCGACTTTTACGGGGAGGCAACAGAAAATCCCCCGTTACAAGTTCTTGTGCGTTCAGTGGGGTTGATCGGATATTCACCGCACTCATAACACGGCCCCAATTAGGCGGTGCTTTAATTACAGAGGGATCTACAAAAAAAGGTTTTATAAAATGGCAGCGGTAATGGCAGGGCTGCCGCAGTGATTCGCGTTTGGGATCTTGGGATCTCAATGCTGTAGTTTGGATTATAAAACAAAACATAGGTAATACAAAACAACATTAATTCACGGCTGGAAAAAATAATTTTTCCCCGGCAAGGAAGTCTAGATTTCCCGCGACTTATACGGCTGTTTTCAAGCCATCGCGGGTGTAGCGGCAACAGGGGGTGTCTAAGGGGGATCTCCCCCCTCAGAAACTGAAGCTTTTGAAAAATCGAGTTGCAAACTTGCAATTGAAGCTATTTGGTTGCGCAGTTTTAACACTTTTGAAGCGATATGGTAAGCTCAGAATGGTTATAGATTGTGGCCCAAAAATAGGACCTTAATTGACCACATACCAAGCAAACTATCCAACGGGAGAAGTAAGATTACTTACACAAAATATCAAGTTTGACTGTTGCTGATTGACTTGAAAATATTTGTTTTCAAGCCGTCCCCATGTTTATTTTCACAAGAGGTGATGGAAGACGAGTTGTGTGTAAGACAGCACCATCACCCATTTTGCTATGCAGTTGAGGTCATATTTTGCTAGATTCAGCCATGTGGGGAATAAGTTTATTTTTATCCTTTATTAATTTTTATTTAAAAATTTACAGATTCAATCAAAAATATGTATGTAATCTTACAAAGACACTATTGTTAAATTCTTTTCGCATTTAAAATTATTTAAACGAAAACAGTTCGAATTTAAATACACAGACGACCGGTTTTTGATACTGGGGCTGATACTAAGTGATACACACGTGCCGCTGCACTGATGAAGCGATTAGACATTTGCTACAGTGAAGAGGGTCGGCTTTCTTGCGCGTAGATTTGTGGTGATTTTATCCCGAGACGTAGCTTTTTCGTCTTCTCAGATTATCAAGAAATAAACACACTGGTACTCAAGACTCATGTTCCTACTTTTATTATCAATAATGGTTATTTTACTCTTGTTTCCCCTGATTATTTTTACTTGTTTTCCTTGTTTATCCCAGTTTTCGTGATATTCCCTATTTTTTTCTCTTTTCTTTTGCGTCACTAAAATTTCCCGCGAGTCGGCATGATTTCCCGGCAATGAGCTTCCCGTCTTGCCGGTTTTTTCCGCCGTGTGAACAACATTTAGTTTCAAGATGATACTTAAGATTGAATGCAAAGCCGGGTAACTCGATTACGAACGATTTTATGGAGCAATGAATGCATGCGTGGAAGTGCCAAATAGGCCAGTAGTAACGTGGTTGATCGTTAAACGTTTAAACGAAACGGAAGTACAGACCGTGTAAACGGCTAGGAAATTAAAACGGTTAAAACTCCCAGCTCTACTGGCTATTCGCGCAAATTAATTGTTTGAATAAGGATAGCGGACGTCATGTAGGCTAGTACCGGTCCGCGGTTGTGTGCGACTTGTAAACGGGTGTATCGCGTGCATATTTATCTGGTGTTTAGCGCTGTTTCCAGCAGTGCGACTTTACGCACACATGCAGCCAATTCTTCGAAGCAGTTCAAACAATTATTTACTGAGCGATGGTCTAACATGCCCCTATATGATAGTATATATCATCAACACCTTAAGACTATATAAAGGTGCTTGTTCCGATCGCCTTGGGAATCCCCCTGATTTACCCGGTTGTATCAATTTTGATATAAGATGAAAAGGCTTATTTTTCTCATTGTTATCCTGAAATTTCAGCTTTCAAATCCATTCTTTCTCAAGATATAGATAAACAAAAACAACCGTTTTTGGTGGTCTTAACCATCAATATTAGCACCAGTAGTGAACTAGGGCGTGCAGAGGCAATTATG
>JAMKCH010068363.1:0-13801 GCA_023653785.1 Ophioderma brevispina
AGCCTTGCTTCTTTCCACCAGTTACATCATTGTCGCCCTACGGAACCAGATAAATCGTATACAACAGGGTTAACATTTTTGTCACGGAAGGACAACTTACGGCACGGGGACGAACGGACGCTGCTCATTCATAGTCCCGTTCCGAACTCGTGCGGCGGGGGGTGGGGGGGACAATTACTTTTAACTTGGTTGCAGTACTGCATCACAAATGTCGCGCATTTCAACGGTCAAGGACAATTCTCGTAAAAGAAAAAGGTTGATATGGGAAGGATGGGAAGAAATAATGTTATTAGCGGTTTTTTTTTTTTCTAAAAGTAAGGTGCAACAAGAGATTTGGAGGCAATCCATTAGGTTAATTGATTTTATGATAATATATGCGGTTGGCAGGGTGGTTGGAATTGGAGACGGTATGCATAGAAGAACTCCCTTTTTTTATGGGGAAAACCCAAGTTTGCTGAGGCAAAAATTATGAAAACATTATTTTTAATTCTTATTTATGTGCATTGGATATTTTTTAGGTACACTTAATCTGAAACATGGCAGCAATTAAAAACATGGAAAAAAGGTAATGATCTAATAAACTTGCATACATTAGAATAATAAGCAAGATGGTTTTCCCATAGACCTTGTGTAAAATATAGCATACACTAATATTTTGTAAAGTGATATCTAAATGTAAAAATCATCAAAACAAGAGTCAAATGTATGGCATCAAGTAAGTACATATATGTACATTAGTTTAAAGCAACGGGAAAGGAATGAACTAATTAACGTAGTAAAAAAATTTGCATTAATTAGGCGTTTTGATAACGAGGCTATTTAAGTCACCCTGTACACACGTAAGGATTCACCTACCCCTTATACACAAACTATAATATTTTCTGAAAGCGTTTTAGTTGTTCTTTTTCAATTTGTGGTCCCCAAGAGGCATCAGATCTTCTGAAAAGGAAATTAAAAATTTCACAGGGCAACTCCTTTTTTATAGAAAATGTACTTGTTTGAACACCCTGTATATCTACTTGTACACTTGAATATTGAGTGTTGTTGATGCCATTGTAATCCTTATTTTATTTATAAGCTTCCCAAAAATGTATGCTTTTGGACAGTTATGATGTGGGCAAGACAACGTTTTTGTACCAAAACTTGGAAATTGATGTTCTCCACTAACAAATCTGCGTCACGGAAGAGGTGCCCACCTTAAGACAAATGGCCCTCAGTGAAAATGAAAAAATGACACATAAATTGGCAAATGAACTCAAAGGTTGGTTTCTGAAGGGAGTCTTTTTAGACCCGGGTTTAAACCAGGGTTAGCCCTACGTGACACTTTTTTTCCTTCCAACACTAAAAATGGATGGGGTTCTGGCCCATCCATGAGGAATGGTCTCACCTGTTACATTTATCTTTCACAGTATTTTGAAAGGAAAAAGGTCCACTCATTTAGAAATAATCCTGGTTTAAACCCAAGTCTAAAGTTAGACTCTCTTTCAGAATGATACCAGCCATAGTTTGTCCATATTGCCATAAGTGTAGTAAATTTTAATAACTAGCACTCAGAGTAGCCTAGCTATAATCCTGCTCATATACCATTTCAGTGTCAGTCTCACATACCACATGTATGTGCCATTTTGACACTGAAAAACTATAATATGGACTTGTTAACAAATAAATTCTGTCTAAAATCTTTACAAGAAAAAAAATTGATACAACTCTTAAATCTATTTCCCAATAGGTCTTTTCGCCTTTTCCATTTCTGTATCTGTTTTCACTTTCACTTTCTATCTCTTTGTTGTGGTGAAGATAACGTTCAAAAACTGTATAAACACCTTTGCCCTTGCCTTTGTCAAAATGACAAATTCCTTGCAGAGATGATTGAAATCAATGTCAGATTGGCCCACATCCAATACTGACAGTGACACGGTTGAAATGAACCAAAATTCTCAACTTTTTTAGGTAAATTGGGGGTGGTGGAAGAGGGGGAGTGAGGACAATGTGCGCAGGATTTTTTTTACGGGGGGTGCGGCTCTTCGAAAAAGTGGACCTTTTTTTGGAAAAATGGACCTAACCCCCCTAAAATGATCCTTTTTTTGGATGTTTTGAACATCTCATCACCAAAAAGTGGACTTTTTCATCATAACATCTTTAAATTTTGGACCTTTTTATCAAAAAAAATCGGCAAAAGTGGACCTTTTCCCCCTGTTGTGGAATTTTGGGGGGTGCGACTGCAACCCCCCTGCGTACGGGCCTGCATGGATCACAATTTGTCCCTTTAAGATCAACATACAAACTTTTTCAATTTGCCTTTTCCCTTTATAGGTGCAACAAGAGATTTTGAGGCACCCTGATATTGTGTCATAATAGTAATTTCATATAGATTAGACACTCAATAGATCTCTTACCTTGTATTATGCTACAGAAATGATTCTGATTTGTTTATATTTCAATGTAAAACATAGGCTGAATTTCATAATTGGCCCTATACGAAATTAGAAATTTCACAATTTTTGTACCAAAGAAATATTTCTCAGCTTAGTCCTTTTAAATCGGGATATTTTTTGATGGAAAGCTTTACAATCAGGGCAAAAATCAGTACTTTCTATTTTTTTAGGGACACCTGATATGTGAAATCTCTCCTTGCGCCTTTAATTTAAACCCTGTCAACAATGGTAGAACGACTGATTTAAGATGACTTTCCAAATGACCTGCATTTGGATACCATCTCAAAAGCCATTGACCTAAGACTAGGCTTGTTTGGACTAATGTGAATGCATTTTTCACACAGTTTCTGAACATTAAGTGCATAATTTTGACACCAATTTTTTGATCATCTCAGTGACCTTGTTTGCCTGAAGGACCCAAGGGGTTTACAAAATAGAGGCACAATACGTGGATCCTGGGTTTCCTACCGGAAATCATTTTTTACCGAAATTCCTATCCCACAATGTACCAACTATGTATGAGTGGATATGCATCACTCCATGCACCCTCGCGGTTTAGTGCGCCTACTTTAAACTACGCGTACATTTTGTGGCGCAAAAATTACAAGGCAACCAAAGAGTACTCGCTACTGGTAAAATTTATGTACAGCAAAGGGTTTTCACACAGTTATGACAGAAATAATGACAGTATGACACAAAACACCATAGAATATATGCGCTATTTATTTTATCTACTTGTACATCGTTGGTACATTGTGGGATAGGAATTTCGGTAAAAAATGATTTCCGGTAGGAAACCCAGGATCCACGTATTACATTATACCCCTCACACCCACTTTATACCATGTGCTTTATTTTGTCAATGGACTAAAAAAGCATGTGATACAATGTAAGATGCGAAGGATATTTGCCCAATTAAGAGTTTGCAATACCAGTTCGTTCCATCAATCCTCCAATGTCAAAATTGCACCACCATGGTTTTGAAATTGTGAACCGAGGCCTCTCCACAGGGCTAGAAAAAATGCAAAATTTCCCAGAAACATAATCAAAATTTCTCTCAAAAATTGCAAAATTTCTCCTCTGTTCATATGTATTTCTTTATTTAAAGGACAAAAAATCTCCCTTGAAATAGCAAAATTTCCTGGGAACATGGTTCCAAAGTTCTCTATTTTTTGGAGGCATGCCTCTCCAACAGCATTTCCAATGTCTGGCTAACAAAGATCATCTTCAGCAACTCAAACATCTTGATACTCGGGCGGATATCTTGTTCGTTCCACAGGAAAATTCCCAGTCAGTGCTAACTTTCCAGATTGCAGGCAAAAATGTCCTGCTGCTAGGGACAAAGGGTTAAAAAAGGACTGCTTTGGCACAGATATCTGTCTGTCTGTTCCTTCTGATTTCCCCCCACACTGTACCTTCAGCCATCTTGTTGGGTATCTACCCTTGCCGATACTGGCATCACTTCAGTGCCACTCCAGATGCTTGTGTACCTTCTTGCCTACTCCTCAGATACTCCCTCTGCAAGTCCAACGCATTGTAATACATGGCAACGTCTACGCCATCAACACACTGTACCACACGGGCGTGTAGCACAAGGTTACCGGATGTGTTCATCTCCAGTTCGCCTATAAATTGGAAGAGAGAGCCCAGTCTTGCCTCAAATGGTTCTATTAGTTTGGTGTCAATTGGGAGTTTACTCTGCTGGTCGTTTCTCTCTGCGCCGATGATAACAGCCCGTCTTTGTACAAAATCGTGTGACGTCAACCTGTTAGAAGATTGATTACAAGAAATGTTATCATGGTAAACTCCCATGTGTTGCATGAATCACTTCAATGAACCTACTAATACTGGGCCATAGCCCTGTACCACAGCAGGAATGAGACAAGGCCCTTATCTCTAGCTTGTTTAGAAAAATACAGTTATGTCTTAGAAAACTGCTGTTTTCCTTTTTTTGTCAAGTTTTCAGTTGGAAAAATAACTTATAAGAATGCTACAGACTTATACTTCACTTTTAAGCTATTCCTGTGAATTTCAAATATTTTGATTTCTTCGTGTGGATCACTGATAGTGTCGTTAAGGTTACATGTATGAGGTCCACCAACACATGAGAAACTACCCAAGGATCCTTGTATCCAAGTGTCATGAAGAATGGCGTGTGAACATTTTGGGCCATAAACCTCCAATGACTTTTTCCCGCCGATATTTCATCCATTTGGATGTGACAGCTAAAAAGTGTTGATTGTTAAGCCCCCAAGATACTCGTTTGTAAAATTATATTAATTATCATTGATAATGGATCAAAAGATTTTGCCCATAACTTCCTAAACCAAACGTCTTAAGCCCTACGATTTCACAGCGTAAATGATAAAAACAGTATTTACTAGCTTTCTTTTATCCAAATTTTTGACCACTTCTGGTAATCTTGGGTTCTGGGGGACGAGCTTAATCAATGGGACAAAACGTGGCCCTCTAATACTCTTCCTTTTAAAGATAAAATAATTCCCAGATGCATATCAGATTTAACATATTCTGAGGAGACATTACATATGATTTGGTATGTGTGTACGCTAGTGCTTCCAAACCTAGGGACATTCAGTGCAGCTCCAAATAAGAATTGGGGCGGGCAAGGCAATTTGGCCAATTTTAAAAGGGCAAACCAAGGCATTACAATTTGAAGAATAGCACATTTGTTTTTTGCAAAATTTCCCCCCCCCAAAATGGAGTTCCTTTTAGAACTTTGTGCAAAAATTCACCACAAATTGGGGGTCTTTGGGTGAAAATTTAATTTTTCCCCAAACCCTTTGGGTGACATGCCCGCAGTCCTTTGGGTGAACATTTAACAATTATGGGGTCTTTGGGTGAAGCAATTCTGGAAAGGCGCCCCTCCAGATGGAAAATCTTCTCACCGACCTGGGAACCTAATTGCCAAAAAACAGCGAAAAAAATTTTTCAAGTGTTTAAAAGTGATAGTAACAGTGTTGTTCGACTTTCGCACGCTCTTCCAATAGTTTTGATATTTAAAGGTGCATTTCGTGATTTCAGATTCAGCCCCTGTTTTATTCCATTGATCACTAGATATCCTGAGAAAGATTTATTCCCCAATTTAGCTGATCCCCAATTTGCGGTTTTGTTGTTTACTGAGCAATTGTTCTTGTCCCCCGGTCCCATAGGCTACTGTGCTGTAATTCTGTCCGTTTAAAGACAGAAAATATAAAAATTTCAATTTCTTACAGATCGACCAAATTTGCACTACGATTGTGCACATGTGGATTACTAAGATTAACTGATATAAAAATCTCAACATTTTTTAGGTAAGTCGGGGAGACGAGGCTGTGAGCACGAATGCCCTTTCATTAAAATGTATACATGATAATTATTTATCACACAATTTGTGGATGGAGTCAACTATAGAAATTCTGTAAATTAAATTTATTAGATAAATCTCTTTACCTCGCAATGAAATTTCAAGAATAAATAATCTGGTCAAAATTGTTTTGCTAATATTGCAGGCACTGTATGTGACTGGTCAATTAGCACCCCTCCCCTAATTAGTGCCCCAAGAAGAAATGAATGACTACATTGGGCCTCGAGTATTTCACTCAGTATCATCAAAACTTATTGTACCCACAACCATTGCACGCGCCAGACATTGTGTGTAAAATGATAGTCACAAAGAAGGGATATAACTTGAGTTACCTTTCGTTTTGGAAATATGGAATTATATAAAATACAAGAGAAGAAATTTCCTTACAACATATAAAAATTTGAAGACAACACTATAGGTTAAGAATTTTTTAGTTACTGATTTTACAGATGCGCGTATGTCACGGTTCACTTCCGATTCTGGCCTCGGCATGCACCTTGTGTGTTATACGCTGATCACACTTAAGAATTCCTTCAAATTTTGATGTTTTCCTTTTCAAAATTGTCAGTACCCATTCAATCCTGTCTGCTAAAATAAAATTTTGTCACAAAAAATCACAGAATACTAAGACTTATCTCACAATTTATACCACACAAAGAGGGGTACTCTACAGTCTGATAAACCCCGTACTGATATAGGCCTGTGTCCAATTCTAATAGTTGGGGGTGGGGGGGGGGGGGGGGGGGGGGGGGGTGTGTACCTTGTATCAGTGGGGGGGGGGCTTGGCAAGATCTTTCTATTAGTTAATGATAAATGAGTCCTATCGGGCGACAGAACCTTTGACAAACGTGCACTTTCCCCTAGTTCTCTCATATTACTGCGGAAACAACCCTGCATCGGCATTGTCCAGCAAAGATCTGCTGTTTTGGGGGGGTCGACCACCACACTCCAGTATGCACTGATAAGCCCATCCCTTTACAAACACCAGGAAGTCGAGCTCCTCAAAAAAAAGGTTTGTCCTGAGTAATATGGACTGTTGGCTAGCCATGCTTGGCAGCCATAGCTCCACTCACACTTTTAGAAAGTCTTGAGGGCCGGCCCCTCCCCACTTTTTCAAAATCTTGGATATTCACAAAAATTTGATAGATTTTGAAAGTGGAGTAGCCTGCCCCCTCCCCACTTTCAAAAATCTATAAATCATAGTGCAACTGAAATGGTTGAATTGCTTCAATAAAGTGCAAAATGCCCCCTCCACTTTGTAAATATTGCTCTGGCCACAACTAGAAAAAGTATCGAATCGGTATTATTATGAATAGCCCAAGACGAACCATGTCGCATTGCGCCTGGGCCATCAAGGGAGTATTTTGACAGCGAGTATAGCATGACCCTGTCATCTTAGCCCCCCTACCTTTTTGAAAACCATTCTTTCGAATTTTTGGTCATAGCATAAATGTGTGCCACTATCTATATAAATCCACCAAAACAATTTCATCAAAAATCTGGGCGTCGTCTATGGGTCCACCACCCGTCATTAGAAAGTGTTCAATAAGCAAAAACGCATTTTCATAACGCTCTATTTGACACAGACTTTTAATAATGTGGCTTACATGGCTGCCCTATGATAAATATTGCTAATATTGTCCTATTTGAAGGTTTCACGACCCTTCTAAGCCCTACATTTTAAAGTGCCCAAGAGCAAGTAGGCAATTTCATAAGGCAGCTTTTTTGAAACCTATACTTTAAATGGCCAAAAAGGGCTGCCGTATTATAAATAGTAAGAATTCATGAAAACGTTACAAGACCTCTTCTAATCACTTTTTTTTTTGCAAATTCAGCTACTATGGTAAGTAGTCTTGAATTCTGCATCAAGTAATAGCTGCCTTATGCTAACCAGAGTATAATCCTTAAATGTTATTAAACACTTACAATTGTTTGAATTTAGTCTGATTTTCGGCAATCAGTGTTTGATTTGCGCTTCGGAGATTTGGCATGATCTTGCATAGCCCGAGGTTGCTCTGGCTTTTTCTGCTAATACGATAAAGCCCCTACTATCTCCTCTCGCAGTACGGAAACGACGTGTAACGCTAGCGGAACAGCTACTTCTTGTGGTCTTGCTCAAAAACTTGCAGCACATTTAGCTAGTGCTTTTCAGATCTTGATGACATCCAAGACGTCCACTGAATTTTACTAAAAAACTTCCGCGTTCTGCGCAGTCGCGTTGATCATATATGGCACCAATGTTGGTCAGATTCCTGGTATGCGAGAATTTGACCATCGTTAACATCTTCAGCTTCATGAGAAAGCCAGTGTCTATTTGCAGGAAGATGCGTAAGAGTAAACCAAGAGTCCTCATTGACCAAGTCTGGTTGGAAATTCAGGCTTTCCAAATTAATTCCAACGCGCTCTTATGTGGTGCTACGTCTACTGTGGGTTACTGCAAGAACTGATCAGCCACCAGTGCAACGTCGATCTCTATTGGAACGTATCACTAAGAGTGCAAGGGGTCACCATGCCCGTCAAATACCATAGGTTATCTTCAAAGCTCTAATGCACTTTGCAGATCCTCTGGTTCACAACCTCAGACTTCAGTAACTTTTGGAAACAATTGAGGTCATCCATGGGGCATCACACTGAAGGGCAAGGTCATCCACCACGAACTTAGATCAAAGTGGCGAAGAGTACAGGAGTGTACCATCTTATTATCAGCTTATTAGACAGTTCCATTTTGGAACTGAAACCAAGCTTGCGGCAGATGAGTAAGAATCGTGGCATTCCAATACAGTATTGTATATCTAATTTTTGGAGTAGCCGTCATCGGCGTTGCATTCGTCCTAAGACCTCACCTCCTACAACGCTAACGTACCTTTCTTTCCTCGATTTGAAAACGGGAATGTGCGCAGCGGATCCGATCGAATATCAAATCCAGAATCAGTAAATACATCACTATTGAAAATCTTTACCTTTGAGGTAGTCCCTAAATATTTTTATATTATAAACGCACGTTGTTTCCTCCTCCCTTTCCTTGACGATTTTTCCTTTATGGTTCAAATCTATGATTTGGAAACGGGGATTTTCCTTAACCGTAACAAAATCCCACGGCACTCTAGTGCCCTGCCCTGCGCCTGTATGGCTCAGACTTCCATTTAGAGTGATGAGACCAAGTCGGCGGAACCACGTAATCCCAACATGAGCGCCGGTTTTATGAATGAACTGGCCTTCTCATGCTTAGGGAGAAGGAGATAGTAGGGGCTATCGTACGGAAAAAGCAGAGCAACCTCGGGCTATTTTTGGAGATGGTTTTCCCTATTCCCATGAGAGACTTCGTTCAACTAGATATTTTTGTCGTTGGGACTTTCCCAATTATGTGGTAGTCATAAATCACTGAGCAAGTTATTAGAACTTGAGGGGTATGAAAATGTTTACATCACATATAGTAGCGATTTGTTCAGAGTTTCATTAATCAATTTCATGTGTTGCCTTTGACTACGTTTGTTGACCTTTGACCTTTTTTGACCTTACCCTTGTGACCTTTGCCCACCTGGTGACCTTTGAATGTTGTTGACTTTTGACCCCCTTTGATATATTCAACATTTCAAGACACTAAGTTCCCTAAGGTTTATGTACTACTTTGTTTCAAATGACTCTATACCTTTATACTATTATGTTATTTAAGAGTGCAAAGTTCAACTTTACTACACGTTTTCATGGAAAAGCCCATTCTCTCACTTTCGCCTGCGGTGGACCCATAGACGAACTCCGATTTTAAGTAGAATTCGATATGGATTAGTTTTGGGACACAGTGGAACATTTAAGACTATGAAACAAAAATTTTAAAACTATAGGGGCTATAGATGCACCCTATGATAAGGCCAATGAAATTCAAATGTTATGTTTCCTCCCGCAACATTTTTTTTTTTTTGGCAAATATAATACGCAACTATTTCATTTTTCCTTATTCGTAATTTTGATTTCTGCATCAAGTAATAGCTGCCTTATGCTAACCAGAGTATAATCCTTAAATGTTATTTAAACACAATTGTATGAATTTAGAGTCTGATTTTAGGCATCAGTGTTTGATTTGCGCTTTCGGAGATTTGGCATGATCTTGCGTAGCCCGAGGTTGCGCTGGCTTTTTCCGCTACGATAGCCCCTACTATCTCCTCTCCAGTACGGACGACGTGTAACGCTACGGAACGAGCTAGTTCTTGCGGTCTTGCTCAACAACTTGCAGCACATTTTGGTAGTGCTTTTCAGATCTTGATGCATCCAAGAAGTCCACTGAGTTTTACTCCGCGTTCTGCGCAGTCGCGTTGATCACATATGGCACCAATGTTGGTCAAGGATTCCTGGTATGCAGGAGAATTTGACCAGTCGTTAACATCTTCAGTGAGAAAGCCAGTGTCTATTTGCAGGATGCGTAGAGTAAACCAAGAGTCCTCATTGACCAAGTCTTCAAGAGTTGTTGCTGAAGTAATGTTGGTTGGAAATTCAGGCTTTCCAAATTTTAATCCAACCTGCTTCTTAGGTGCTACTACGAAAGAAGCTGATCAGCCAGTGCACGTCGCTCATCTGTGGGAACTGTATCACTAAAGAGTGCAAGGGGCACCATGTCCCCAGTCAAATACCATAGGTGACGCTTCAAAGCTCTAATTGCACTTGCAGAATCCTCTGGGTTCATAACCTCATACTTCAGTAACTTGTGAAACAGATTGAGGTCATGCCATTGGGCATCAGCAGTTGAAGTGCAGGTCATCCACCACGAACTGTAGATCAAAGTGGCGAAGAGTACGGTGTAGCACTTATTATCAGACTTGTAGACAGGGCCATGTTGGAACTGAAACAATAGCTGCTGCAGATGAAGTAAGAATCGTGGACAATTCCAATTACAAGAATTGTAATATCTATTTAGTGAGTAGCTCTTCACGTAGCGTTGGCACGTCGTCCGTACCACCTCCTAACCACGCTACGTGCCTTTCTCTATTGAAACCGGGGTATGGGTGCGGCCTGATCCGATTGCGGACTAAGCAAATCAGATCAGTACCAAATACAGCAACATTGAAAATCTTTACCTGGATGTAGACCTAAATTATTTTTATATTTAACGACGTTGTTTTCCCTCCCCTGACCTGATTTTCCTTTCATGGTTAAATTCTAATGTATTTTGACACGGTGATTTCTTAACCGTACAAAATCCCAATCCCAACTTCACGCTAGTGCCCTGCGCCTTGTATGGCTTCAGACTATCCAGTTATGAAGTGATGAGACCAAGTCGGCGGGAACCATCGTAATCCCACATGATCCCGGTTTTATGAATAACGCCTCTCAGGGCTTGAGGAGAGGAGATAGTCGGGGCTATTCGAGCGGAAAAAGCCAGAGCAACCTCGGGCTATTTTTGGAGAGGGTTTTTCCCCAGTATTCCATTGTAAGACTTGTCAAAATAAATATTTTTGTCGTTGGGACTTTCCAATTATGTGGTATTCATAAATCACGAGCAAGTTATTAGAACTTGAAGGGGTATGAAAATGTTGACAAAACACATATAAGTAGCTATTTGTCAGAGTTTCATTAATCAATTTATTGTCTACTCCTTTGACTTAAGTTTGTTGACCTTTGAGCTTTGTTGACCTTTGACCCTTGTTGACGGTCTTTGACCCCGTTGACCTTGAATGTTTGTTGACTTTGAACCCCCTTGGAATATTCAAGAAACAAGTCCCAAAAGAGTGTATGTAACTTTGTTCAAATGACTCTATACTTTTAACTATATATGTTTTTAGAGTGGCACAAGTTCACATTTTACTACACGTTTCAATGGAAAAAGCCCATTCTCGAACTTCAGGCCTTCGGTGGACCCATAAGACGAACCTCCGATTTAAGTAGAATTCGATCTGGATATTTTTGGGAACAAGTGGAACATGTTAAGGCTATGAACAAAAATATTTAAACTATAGGGTCTATAGATTGCCCCTATGAAAGGCCATGAAAGTCATGTTATGTTTCCCCCGCAACATTTTTTGCAATCCTAATTAGGCACTATTTGCATTTTTCATTATTCGTAATTTGAAGAAACAAGCCATTTTAAAACCAACCCTTCGGCAATGCTTATAGCTACACTATTGTGTCAACCCACATCCCTATACTTTGAAATGATTTGCAAACTGTGCTTTGGTTTAAAATCTAACTAAAATCACAACTCACAAGATGTGGATCACAAGAAAAACCTCAATATTTTCTTTAAAATCCAAAATATGAACGTTATGGATTTTCAGCATCTCAAACGCGGGGCAAAATCATAACGTGGGCAGGTTACAGGGAAACATAACATCGATTTCATAGGTAGCTAAACTAGAACAACATAACAGTATTTAATGTAATAACAGTGGTACCAAATTTTGAGGTCTTTAAAAGTAGTCCCATCGAATGGGTGTCTCTATCCACAGAACTCATCTTTGTTTAAGTTAGACGCTTGCCCCAACAATTATGGAATTAAAGGGATTAGCACGATATTGCGAGAGAATCCACGAAAAACTTGGAATTGCATTTGTTTTAACTGATAAATCAGGGATAAATGTTACACCCATATAATTGCTTTAATGTAGTTACAAACCACCAAATAGTGAAAAATGAAGTATATGAAGGAATTTGGTCATACCCGTCTCCCGCAATAGACATACAACGATGACGTCTCAACATCTACAATAAAAGCTGATTGTGGCTTACACTAGCACAGATTAAACAAAGATCAAACGTTTGTGTTTTAAGGTCACACTGTATTGATCATGGCGCACAAACTGGATATTCACCAGAAAAGAGGCTTTTTTGATATCAAAGGAGTCGGAATTTTGCTACGTCCTATAGACATTAAAGAACAATAAAAAGTCCTGCCTTGTCCTTTAATACACAGATTTTCCAACCAACCACTTGCAGGTTATGCATTGCAATATCCTGCCATTAACAAAATACAAATATGAATTTTTGATGATTTTTTTCGATGTTTTGGATTAGCAATCGCTGCATAATAGTCAACCCCTTTATAAAGAACAAGTCTGACAGGCAGCTTTCTACTCACTAAACACACAGATCGATTCCTAGGTACAGACTTAGTAGTATCATCGCTTTCCTTTCAATGTGCATTATTAATAATTATGACATTGAAAGGTGCCTTGTGCTTTATTTTATTCTGTATGCGTGGCATATTGGAAAATTTTTGTATTGTGCCACCAAACCCTATGAAATTCCGAGGCCGTCCCCTCAACGGAATTGCATGTTCAATCATTTTGAACTGCCTGTGAAGACTGAAGCCTGGCCCTGCATGCCTAGGCTGGGTGGGATGGAATGCAAAATGAAAATCAAAATGTGCTTAATTCATATCCTAGTTCCAGTAACTTTGAAACCAAGGTCGACATTACCTTAAACACTGTACATTATCATTGAAAGGCCCTCTATTTCAGACGGACTATTTGCGGGATATTAACTGATAATAAAAACAGTATTTCCCCTCCTTCCTCCTCGATTTACAAACAACAAAAGCAAGTTCCTTAAAAATGTCCCGCTACGAAGAATCTCACTACCTTGTCTTCCATATGTTGCAGTTTTCAAGCTTGTCAAACCACTGAAAAATGATGGTTTTGACGTGTTTTGCGATCAACACAGATGTGGCATTTATCCCAAGTTCGGCCATGACAAAGTGGGGGTTAAAGGTCACGTCAATTGGTCATACCAGGGTCATACACGTGACAACCTTACGAGTATGTATGGGATTGTTTGGAGTGTTTTGAAGCACTCACACGTGTTCGCGGCGGTGTTCGGGCCAGGACATTGTGAACGCCCGGTAGTATCAAGGGCCAGTCGTTTTATCTGAAGATAAAGTCAAGATTTTTTGGGTGCTATTTGGAGCAGAAAGTAAGTAACATGATATCTTTCTGAATGGACAAAGAGGGTAGATTTTTTTTAAATAAAGACTATTTGGGCGACCATCCATTTAAATAAACATTTTGTGTTTTGC
>JAMKCH010068364.1:0-12161 GCA_023653785.1 Ophioderma brevispina
TACAGAATAAAATGCATCACGCGCTACAAAGACTATAATAGAGAATACTACATGGCCGACACATGGTAGGGATGCTTCATTGTTATGGCGAGGATGAAGACACATTAATTTACATTTTAGTTAATAACATTTTCAAAAAGTTGATTAAATCAGACCCGCATACCCGAAACATGCTCTGGCAGAGATGCGTCAAGAAAATGGTAAGATTAACATTGACATTTTACATGTGTTTTAAAAGGTTGAGCCATAGTATAGATCTGAAAGTGATCTGTGTATAGTCAAAGTTTAACTAAAATCAGATTTTACCTTCCCATGCGTGAATCGACCCGAGCCGCGCGGTGTGAAAGCGCCGAAACTCCGAACATAGCCACTGGGATGTGTATATATGTTCTTATTATAGACCGTGCAAATAAAGTACCAAGCCAATTAAGGTAAACCATTTCTTTTCGTGAAACATTGCATTTTTTCTTAATATGATTCATCAAAGGTTAAACAACACGCTAACAGTATAAGCTAAGTTCACCAAACTAACCAGATTTTCAACATTATGGTGACCCGAAATATTGGTTTTAGTTTTTGAATCACTAGGCTATTAACAAAGTAAGACCGCAAATATTTGTTAAGTTGACCTATACCTGGCTGAAAGGTTGACTTAGATCTTTTATCTTCCAATGGCAGGAATCGAACTCAGGTAGCCGACGGTAATAGCGACAATCCTAACCACATGACACACGGGATGAGTTAGACAGCCATATGTCCTTGTGCATAAACTAATACGATCCAAGGACATAAAAGATTCATTCGCGGAACTCCACTTTACTCATCATTCTGGATTATTAGATGGAATAGATACCACTGGGAGAATAACTGTGAGAGTTCGTAAATAACACCATTTTTTAAAGTTATTTACCCAGGCCGCATAACTTGAAAAGCTCCGAGATGTGATCTGTTACATAAAATGATTTCGTCAGCTTTTAAAGGTTTCTTTATAAAATCGTCTGAGATAGATCTACAGGCCAACGTAAACTAAAACTATGCATTTTCCCACGCCGGGATCGAAACCCGGGCCACGGCGGTGAGAGCGCCCAATCCTAACCACTGACCACATGGGATGTGCTATAGACAACGCATAGAGACCGTGCCAACAATGCATATCCAAGAACCAGATGGTATAAAACATACCATCATTTCGTTCATCATCCAGATACTTCTACTAGACTCTATTGGTAGGTGTGCCATACAAGTCACTCTAGAAACGCTCTTTACTATAGTCCGTTAAAACAAGTCACGCTTTACAGAATAAAAAGCAATCACGCGTTTTACAAAGTAAGCTATAATAGAGAAATACCCTACGTCCGACACATTTATGATCTTTCATTGTTATGGCCGAGGAGAAGACACGTTATACATTTTAGAGTTTAATAACACTTTTTAAAACGTTGATTAAATCAGACCTCATACACCGAAAAGCTCTGGCAGAGATGCGTCAAGAAATGTAAGAGAAAATTGACCATTTTTACAGTTTTTAAAATGTTAGCCTAGTATATATCTTAAGTGATCTGTGTTTGTCAAAGTTTCACTAAAACAATTTTAAACCTTTCCCATGCCGGGAATCGAACGCCGAGCCGCGCGGAAAGCTCCGAATCCTAACCACTAAGCCCACATGGATGGCTATATTTTCTTATTATAGACGCGTGCAAATAAATACCAAGGCCAATTAAGGTAAGCATTTCTTCGTGAAACATTGCATTTTTTGTTTTTTCTAATCTGTTTCATGTCAATAGGTTTAAACAAAACTCGCTAAAAAAGTATACAGCTAAGTTCACCAAATAACCAGATTTCAACATTTTATTGTGAACCCGAAAATATTGTTTAGTTTGAAATCACTAGCCTATTAAACGTGGACCCCCCCCGCGCCAATATTTGTTAAGTTTGTTACTAGACAGTCTGAAAGTAGGTTGACTTATATTTTAACTTTCAATGGCTGAATCGAACTCAGGTCGCCGAAGTAATAGCGACCAATCCTCACCACATGGACCACAACACGGGATGATTTAGATGGCATATATTCCCTGTTGCATAAACTAAACTATCCAAGGACTAAAGATTCCTTCTCGAACACCACTTTTTTACTATCATTTGCTGATAATGGAATAGATAACACCTTGATATCAACTGTGAGAGGTCGTAAATAACACCTTTTTTTCAAACGTTGAATTAACCAGGCCGGCCCCCAAAACAATAACTTGAAAAGCTCCGAGAATTGATTGTTTTACATAATATGTCCGCATCTTTTAAGGTTTCTTTATAATAATCAGTCTGAGATAGATCTACATGCCAACTGTAAACCTAAATATGCCATTTTTCCCACGCCGAATCGAACCCGGCGCCACGGCTGTGGATGCCCAATCCTAACCACTAACCACATGGGATGTGCTATAGAAACATAGAGACCGTGCCAACAAATGGCATATCCAAGACTCATGGTATAAAACATACCATCATTTCGTTCATCATCCAGATACTTCTCCTAGACTCTATTGTAGGTGTGCATAACATAATCACTCTAGAAACGCTCTTTACTATAATCCGGTAACAACAAGTCACGCTTTTCAGAATAAAATGCATCACGCGTTACAAAGTACTATAAATAAGATAATACCCTACCATGGCCGACCACATTTATAGTGATCTTTCAATTGTTATGGCCGAGGGAAGACATTAATACATTTTAGTTAATCACACTTTTTAAAAAAAACGTTTGATTAAATCAGACCGCATACACCGAAAAGCTCTGGGCAGAGATGCGTCACGAAAATGGTAAGAAAAATTGCCATTTTTTACAGTTTTTAAAATGTTTGAGCCATAGTATAGATCTGAAAGTGATCTGTGTATATATGTCAGTTTCACTGAAACAGATTTTTATACCTTCCCATGTATGCCGGGAATCGAACCCGAGCCGAGCGGCGGTGAAAGCGCCGACTCCTAACCACTAGACCACATTGATGTGCTAAATTTAATCTTATTATGACCGTGCAAATAAAGTACCTAAGGCCACTTAAGGTAAAAGCTTCTTCTTCTTTTCGTCTTCGTGAAACAATTGCATTTTTTCTATCTGTTTATTTCATAGTTTAAACAACACGCTAAAATATAAGCTAAGTTCACACCAAATAACCAGATTTTCAACATTATGGTGACCCGAAAATATTGTTTAGTTTTGAATACTAGGCCTATTAAACGTAACCCGACCAATTTCTCAGTTGACCATAACTTGCGGAACGGTTGACTTAGATCTTTTTACTTCCAATGGCAGGAATCGAACTCATCAGGTCGCCGAGGTAATAGCGACGAATCCTAACCACATGACCACACGGGATGAGTTAGATGGCCTTAGTCCCGTGTGCATAAGAATACATCTCCAGGGACATAAAAGATTTCCTTTCCTTCGGCGGAACTCCCTTTTAAATTAATCATTCTTGGCTGGATAATGGAATAGATAACCCTTTGATATAACTGTGAGAGTTCGTACCTAAGCACCTTTTTTCAACGTTGATTTAACCAGATGGCCAGCCGCATACTTGAAAGCTCGATGTGATCTGTTTTACATAAATATTTCGTTCGTCAGTCTTTTAAAGGTTTCTTCTTTAATACATCAGCCTGAGATAGATCTCCAGGCCAACGTAACTAAAATGTGCATTTTCCCCGGCCGGGAATCGAACCCGGGCCGCGGCGGTGAAGAGCCGGCCGAATCCTACCATTAGACCACATGGGATTGCTATAGAAAGCAATAGAGACCGTGCCAAACAAACTGATATCAAGACACAGGGTATAAAACATACCTCATTTTCGTTTCTTCATCATCCCGACTTCTATAGACTCGATTGGTAGGTGTGCCAATACATAGTCACTCTAGAAACGCTCTTTACTATAATCCCCGGTAAAAACCAAGTCAACGCTTTAACAGAATAAATGCATCACGCGTTTACAAAGTGGTATAATAGAGATAATACCCTACATGGCCGACACATTCATTGTGCTTTTCATTCATCATTGTTATGCCGAGGAGAAGACCCTTTCTCATTTTGTTAATAACACTTTTTAAAACGTTGATTCAAATCAGACCGCACACCGAAAGCTCTGGCAGAGTGCGTCAAGAAAATGGTAAGATAAAATTGACCATTTTTACAAGTTTTTAAAAATGTTGAGGACCATAGTAGTACAGATCTGAAAGTGATCTGTGTATATGTCAAGTTTCATAAAAACAGATTTTGACTTCCCATCCGGAATCGAACTTGAGCGCGGCGGTGAAAGCGGCCGAATCCCTAACCACTAGACCACATGGGATGTTCTATGATAATCTTATTATAGACCGTGGCAATAAAGTCACCCTAAAGCCAATTAAGGTAAAGCATTTCTTTCGTGAAACTTGCGTTTTTTCTAATCTGGTCATTTCATAGGTTTAATAAACACACGCTAACAAGTATAAGCTAAGTTTTCCACCACATAACCAGATTTTCAACCATTATGGTGACCGAAAATACTTGTTTAGTTTTGAACACTAGGCCTATTAAACGTAGACCGCCAATATTTCTTAAGTTGACCTATACATGGCTGAAGTTTGACTTAGATCTTTTTACTTCCAATGGCAAGAATCGAACCGTCGCCGGGTAATATCGACCAATCCTACCCATGAACACGACTGATGAGTAGATGGCATATAGTCCCGTGTGCATAAACGAATACATATCCAGGATACAACGATTCCCTTCGCGGAACATCCCTTATTACGAATCATTTCTGGCTGATAATGAATAGAATAACACTTTGATATAACTGTGGAGAAAAAACAAAAAAAAAACACAAAAAAAACACAAAAAAAAACAAAAAAAAAAAAAAAAAAAAAAAAACAACAAAGGGTGTTTTGTTGTTTTTTGTTGTTTTTTGTTTGGTGTTTTTGGTTTGTTGGTTTTGTTTTTGTTTCACAAGAATCTGCACAAAATATTTATGTTTTTTATGTTTTTTGTTTTTTTTTTTTTTGTTGGGGGACCTTTTTTTATTTTTGTTTTTTTTTTTGTTTTTTTGTGTTGTTTTTTTTTTCTTATTTTTTTTTTGTGGGTTTTTTGGGTTGTGAGTTTTTTGTATGTTTTTTAAAAAAAACTTTTTATTTTGTTTTGTTTTTTTTTGTTTTTTTGTTTTTTTTTGGTGTTTGTTTGTGTTTTAGGTTTTGTGGTGTGTTTTTTTGTTTTTGTTTTTTGTTTTTTTTGTGTTTTTTTTATTTTTTTTTGTATGTTTTTTTTTATTTTTTTTTTATGTGTTTTGTAATTTTTTGTTTTTGTTTATTTTTTTGATTTTTTTTGTTTTTTGTTTTTTTTGTTGTTTTTTTTTTTTGTTGTTGTTTTTTTTTTGTTTTTTGTTTATTTTTAGTTTTTTTTGTTTTGGTTTTTTTTTGTGTGTTTTGTAATTGAAGTGGTATTTTTTTTTTTGGGTTGGGGTTGTTGGTGTTTTGGGTTTTTGTTTTTTTCTTTTTTTGGGGTTTGTTGGGTTTTTTTTGTTTGTTTTTTAAGTGTTTTGTTTTTTTTGTTGTTTTTGTTTGTTTGTTTTTTCTTTATTTTTTTGGTCGGTTTTATGATTTTTTTTTTTGTTGTTTGCGGCCCCACCGCCCCCCGTGGCGCCCACCCCCCCCGCCCCCACCCCACCCCCCCACCGCCGCGTCCCCCACCCCCCACCACCGCCCGGCCCGCCCACCGCACGCACGCCGTCTCTCCCCGCGGCATCCCCCCCACCTCCTCCCCCCCCGCCCTACCCTCGCTCCCCACCCCCAGGGGTGGGAACACCCGTAAATAACACCTTTTTTCAAACTTTGAATTTAACCACCGCATAAACTTGAAAAGCCTCCGAGTGTGATCTGTTTACATAAATGATTTCGTCAGTCTTTTAAAGGTTTTCTTTATAAAATCAGTCTGAGATAGATCTACAGGCCAACGGAAACCTAAAATGTTCATTTTCCCACCCGGGAATCGAACCCCGGCCGCGGCGGTGGGAGGCGAATCCTAACCACTAGACCAAATGGGATGTGCTATAGAAAACATAGAGACCGTGTCCAACAAAAGGCATTTCCAATACCAGGGTATAAACATACCACATTCCGTCATCATTCATACTTCTACTATACTCTATTGGGTAGGTGTGCCATACATAGTCCCTCTAAAACGCTCTTTACTATAGTCCGGGTAACAACAAGTCACGCTTTACAAATAAAATGCATCACGCTTTTACCAAGTATCTATAATAGATATAAATACCCTACATGGCCGACACATTTATTGAATCTTTCTTGTTATAAATATAAGCCGAGGATAAGACACTTTAAATAAATTTTAGTTAATAACACTTTTTAAAACGTTGATTAAATCAGACCTCATACAACCGAAAAGCTCTGGCAGAGATGCGTCAAGAAATGGTAAGATAAATTGACCATTTTTACAGTTTTTAAAATGTTGAGCCATAGTATAGATCTTGAAAGTGATCTGTGTATATGTCAAAGTTTTCCACTAAAGATTTTACCTTCCATGCCGGGAACGAAATTGAGCCACGGCGGTGAAAGCGCCGAATCCTAACCACTGACCCACATGGGATGTGCTATATGTTATCTCATTTTATGACCGTGCAAAATAAAGTACTAAGCCAATTAAGGTAAAAAGCATTTCCTTTCGGAACATTGCGTTTTTTCTAATCTTTTCATTCATATGTTTTAATAACCAACCCGCTAAAGTACAAGCTGAATCACCAAATAACCAATTTTCAACAATTGTGGTTACCCAGAAATATGTTTAGTTTTTGAATCACTAGCCTATTAATCGTAGACCCGCCAATATTTTCTTAAGTTGACCTACAGGGCTGAAAGGTTGATTTAGATCTTTTTACTTCCAATGGCAGGAATCGAACTCATCAGGTCGCCGAGGTAATAGCGACCAATCCTCACCACATGACCACACGGGAATGAGTTAGATGCATATGTCCGGTGCATAAACGAACATATCCAAGGACTAAAAGATTTCATTCGCGGAACATCCACTTTTACTAATCATTCTGGCTGATCATGGAAAGACTACACTTTGATATAACTGTAGAGTTCGTAATAAGCACCTTTTATTTTCAAACGTTGATTTACCCAGGCCGCATAACTTGAAAAGCTCCGATATGTGATCTGTTTACATAAATGGATTTCCGTCCGTCCCTTTTAAAAAGGTTTCTTTTAAAATCAGTCTGAGATAGATCTACAAAGGCCAACGTAAACCTAAATTGCATTTTCCCACGCCGGGAATCGAACCCGAGGCGCTGCGGTGAAGAGCGCCGAATCCTAACCACTAGACCACCATGGATGTGCTATAAGAAAGCATAGAGACCGTGCCAAGAAAATGCATATCCAAGACCAGGGTATTAAACATACCATCATTTCGTTCATCATCCATCCAATACTTCTACTATACTCTATTGGTAGGTGTGTGCCATCCACTATCCTCTAGAAAACGCTCCTTTACTATAGTCGCGGAACACAGTGCACCGCTTTACGAAAAATGAACATCAGCGTTACAAAGTGGTATAATAGAGATAATACCCTACATGGCCGACACCTTTATTGATCTTCATTGTTAATGGCCTAGGACATATGAACACTTTATAATACATTTTAGTTAATAACACTTTTTAAAACGTTGATTAATCAGACCGCAACACCGAAAAGCTCTGGCAGAGATGCGTCAGAAAATGGTAATATAAAATTGACCATTTTAAACAGTTTTTACAATGTTGAAGTGGACCATAGTATAGATCTGAAATTGATTCCTGTGTATATGTCAAAGTTTCACTAAACAGATTTTACCTTCCCATGCCGGGAATCGAGCCCGGGCCGCATTGGTGAAACGCGAAGCGCCCCCGAATCCTAACTAACCACTCGACCACATGGGATGTGCTAATGTATCTTATTATAGACCGTTGCAAATAAATACCTAAGGCCATTAGGTAAAGCTTTCTTTTCGATGAAACATTTGCATTTTTTTTTTTTCTAATCTGTTCATTTCTAGGTTAAAACACGCGCTAAAAGTTAAGCCTAAGATTCACACACACCCAACTAACCAGATATTTCACATTATGGGCCCGAAAATATTTTTAGTATTGAATCACTAGCCTATTAACGTAGGACCCGCCAATATTTTTCTACGTTGACTAATACCAAACATGGCTGAATGGTTGACTTAGATCTTTTTTACTTTTACTTCCACTGGCAGAATCGAACTCAGGTCTCCGAGGTAATAGCGACCAATCCTCACCACATGACCCACACGGGATATTGATGGCATATAGCCGTGTGCAAAACTAATACATATCCAAGGACATAAAAGATTTCTTCGCGGAACATCCACTTTTACTAATCATTCTGGCTGATAATGGAATAGATAACACTTTGGATATAACTTTGAGAGTTCGTAAATAACCACCATTTTTTCAACGTTGATTATTTAAAACCAGGCCGCATAACTTTAAAAGCTCCGAGAAAAAAATGTGATCTGTTTACATAAATGATTTCGTCAGGCTTTTGAAGGTTTCTTTATAAAATCAGTCTGAGATATCTACAGGCCAAACGTAAACCTAAAAATGTCATTTTCCCACGCCGGAAATCGAACACGCGGGGTCGGCCGCGGCGGTGGAGCGGCCGAATCCTAAACCAATAACCACATGGGATGTGTTATAGAAAGCATAGAGACCGTGCCAACACAAAAAATTGCATATCAAGACCGGTAATAAAACATCATCATTTCGTTCATCATCCAATACTTCTACAGACTCTATAGTCTAGTGGCCAAGGGGGGTCCCCATGCACCAAAAGGTATATTTTTTTAAGGTAGCATAGTGTAAAGCTAATAGTGTCATAGTTTTAAGGATTTTGATGTTCCCAACGCGCACATTGTCCCATCTATATGTTTGGTGACGATATTTTGAGAGCCATCGTGTAATGGCCTAGCTAGAGCAAGCTGCAAATATAAAATAAGGGGTAGGGGTAGCAAAACACCATTAATCTTCACTTTTCATTGACCAATTGGCATGATTTATGTACCAATATATATCTAATAATTTTCCTCTAAACAGAGGATACCCAAAATGAACCTCTTCTTAAATGTCGGTGACCTGATGTGACCTGGGGTTCAAAGGTCACAAGTCATTTACTTTTTTGGCTATTTCCGCATTGAATGTTTATTTCTATATCTTCCACATATTTTCTAGGATACTGCTTGGTTTTTCACATCAATTTTTTTTCTTAATATTCTGATTGCATTCCCCTTTATGTATATAAGTAGTAGTCAAAGCATACTTCATAATCAGGCGAGTTGGTTGAGTGAGTTACGTTGAGTTTAAAGGTACGCACTTTGTGAAAAAAGGCATATTAGGTATAGCTTGATGCTTAAAAGTGCTCATTAGATAGCTTTGGCTTCCCTTAGACCGATGTACTGAACTGGGACATATAATGTACTCATTTTAAAGTGTATAAAGCACCCCCTACTCTACATGGTCTATGACAAGATTATAAATTTGCAGAGGTCATCTCAGGGTCATTTAGAGGTCAATAGGTCATCTGAGATACAATCTAAGGTTAATTGATCATTTTGGATGTAAAAATGTATTTGAATAATACAATTGGTTTTTAAGATACTATTACCTATTTTTTTTTCCAAACAGTATTTTAGTGCTGATATATTTGAGTCCTTATACTGTTCTCTTATCTTGGGTAAAAGGTCCCATTTTACTGATTTTTTTAAAGTAAATTTGAGGAATTTGATTCTTTGATTGCACATGTATTTTTGATAGTTTCAAATGAAAAATCGTTGAATGATATCCAACTGATAACCACTTTCAGATATGTCTGTAACCGTTTTCCTCCTTTTCCCTTTCGAGGTAGCAAACAACCATTATCTCCACTTTTTTTCATTCACCAATTGGCCAGATTTTAGTACTAAATAAATAGCTAATTTTTCTCTAACAGAGGATACCATTATGAATCCCTTGCAATAGATACCTATGTGACATGGGGGTCAAAGGTCCACAAGTCGTGTTAAGAATTGGGGAATTTTCCGTATAGGTCTTCATTATGGCCGGGAGAAGACCACTTATACATTTTAGTTACATAACCACTTTTTAAAACTTGATTAAATCAGACCGCATACACCGAAGAAGAAAAAGCTCTGGCAGAGATGCGTCAAGAAAATTGGTTAAGATAAAATTGACATTTTTGACAGTTTTTAAAATGTTTGTAGCCATAGAATAGATCTGAAAGTGATCTGTTTATATGTCAAAGTTTCACTAAAACAGATTTTACCTTCTCATGCGGGAATTGAACCCGAGCGCGGCGGTTTGGAAACGCCGATCTACCCACTTAGACCACATGGGTGTGCTATATGGATCTTATTTATAGACCGGCAAATAAAGTAGTACCTAAGGCCAATTAAGGTAAAGCATTTCTTTCGTGAAACATTGCTTTTTTTAATAATAATAAACATATTCAAAGGCATTTCAAAGGTTAAACAACACGCTAAAAGTATTAAGCTTAAGTTCACCAAATAACCAGATTTTCAACATTATGGTGACCCGCACAAATATGTTTAGTTTGAATCACTAGGCCTATTAAACGTAAACCCGCCAAATATTTCTTAAGGGAGTTCCTATACATGGCCTGGAAGGTTGACTAGATCTTTTACTTCCAATGGCAGGAATCGAACTCAGGGCGCCGATGGTGGGAATAGAGACCAATCCTAAACCACATGACACACGGGATGCGTTAGATGGCATTATAGTCCGTGTGCATAAAATAATACATATCCAAAGGACATTAAAGATTTCCTTCGCGGAACATCCACTTTTGTACTAAATCAGTCTGGATGATAATGGATAATAACACTTTGATATTATGGGAGAGTTCGTAAATAACACTTTTTCAAAAAGTGATTTAACCAGGCCGCATAAAACTTGAAAATCTCCGAGATGTGATTGTTTAATAAATGATTTAGTCTAGTCTTTTGAAGGTTTCTTTATAAAATCAGTGTGAGATGTATAGATTTACAGGCCAACCAACGTTAACCAAAATGTGCATTTTCCCACGCCGGGAATCGAACCCGGGCCGCGGCGCGTGAGAAGCGCGGACGAAGCCAACCACTAGACCACATGGGATGTGTGCTATAGAAAGCATAGAGACCGTGCCAACAAAAATGAATATCCAAGATCCAGGGTTATTATTAAAACATACCATCATTCGTCATCACCCAGATATTCGACTAACCTATTGGTAGGTGGCTATAAATAGTCCACTGCTTAGAAAAGCACTTTACTTAGCGACGGTTAAAAAAACAAAGTCACGCTTTACAGATAAAATGCATAATCAACCGTTACAAAGTACTATATAGAGATTATACCCTACATGGCCGAAACATTCATGATCTTTCATTGTTATATGGCCGAGGAGAAGACACTTTAATACATTTAGTTAATAACACTTTTTAAAAACGTGATTAAATCAGACCGAAACACGAAAAAAGCTCCGGGAGAGATGCGTCAAGAAAATGGTACGATTAAAATTGACCATTTTTCCAGTTTTTTAAAAATGTTGAGCCATAGTATAGTCTGAAAGTGATCTGTTGGTATTGTTCAAAGTTTCACTCTCCTAAAACAGATTTTACTTCCCATGTCGGGAATCGACCCCGAGCCGCGGCGGTTGAAAGCGCCCACCCGAATTCCTAACCACTAGGACCCCAGGGATGTGGCTATTGCTATGTGTATCTTATAAAGACCCGTGCAAAAATAAAGTACCTAAGGCCAATTAAGGTAAAGCAGTTCTTGGTTTAAACCATTTCTTTCGTGAAACATTGGCGTTTTTCTATGTCATTTCAATAGGTTAAACAACACGCTAAAAGTATAGCTAAGTTCACCAAATAACCAGATTTTCAACATGTATGGTGACCCGAAAATTATTGTTTTGTTTTGAATCACTAGGCCTAATTAAACGTAGACAGCCAAATTTTCTTAAGTTGACCGATACATGGCTTGAAAGGTTTGACTTACCTTAGATCTTTTTATTTCCCAATTGGCAGGAATCGAACTCAGGTCGCCGAGGT
>JAMKCH010068365.1:0-13353 GCA_023653785.1 Ophioderma brevispina
GAGCGTTCACCGGCTAGACTTAAGGCTAACCGAGGAATTTTGAGCAGTTTTCGGTGGTGGGAACGTGGAAGGAAGATCTAAGACGCGGGAAGGTTGAAAAAACACAAAACGGTCGACATGGTAAACCAATCAATGCCGTGACGTCATCAAATCTTATTTTTCCAAAAAATGGCTGTATCAATAATAAACTTTCTTTTTAAGATTCACATCTGTATATGTTCTTTACTAATGAAATATTCAATTGTCCCCGCATGTGAAAAAGATGGGTCCATAAGTCTACAACTGAAAACATATCAGCCGGCTAATACCTACCGTGGACTGTTGAGCAGACGGACCCCGTCATTAGGTTTTAGCAGGCTTAAGCCACTGCGCGCGGCTGCGGGGGTTGGGGGTTATGGTCGAGAATAGACGTTTCATAGCCGAGTTCGTCTACGACCTCGGCAAAAAATGCACTGACTTTTACGGTGTACGATGGTGGCAGTAGCTCTAAATGGCATGTACAGTGTGAGTCAATAAAAACATACATAGGAAAGATTTTTTCTGAAAGGTTAAACATTATTGGCTTGAACGTTTGCTTTGGTTGTTTCCGGGATAGATCTAAACAGGCTATCAGAAGATTTTTATTTGGGTGTTTTCGGACTTTGGTCAGACGAACATGTCAATTTTGCGCGAAAGAGACAAAAAATTTGTTTGGCACTTTAAGCCATACAATGCGGAGAGACTGGCACTGACGTACCATAAAACTCATTATAGCAAAAGACAATTCACACATGCAATATCAGTTGGTAATCGATTCTTATTGAACAAAAACATCAGTTTGAATAAAACGGTCTAGTATGTAAAATTAATTTAAAGTAAAAATATCTTCAACAAATTTTATATTCAATCATAAAAGAGTCAGTTACGCAACATCACTCCCATATAAAATGTCTCTCTCAAGTTCAGAAATAATGAAACTGATCAGAGATTTTTGTTTTACATCTCTAAGGTAATTATTTTGCACAAATACATGTTACTCAGCCCCATAAATTGCAAGAAGAACTTAAACGCTGAAGTTTTCTCTAAAATAAATGGGAAATTTAAAACTAAAAATTCAATATTTGCACTGGTTGTTTTTTTTTAAGCTGAATACAACTTGTCTGGCTTCATTTTGGCTCGGCAAATTTATTTTGTAGGTTAACAATGACATCTTGCTGATCACAAAGTCACCTGGTGGTCTTACAACGGCTATCTTGACTTCTGTTTTGGGAAATTGATTTTTTTTTTTTTTTTTTTTTTTTTTTTTTTTTAAATCGATTTAATTTATTTAAATACAAAATTGATTTTTTAGTTTTTTTCTGTTTTTTAATATTTTGTTGTTTATGTTTTACTCAAATCACTGCTGAAGACCAGTTTACTCTATGTAAACGGTTTTGCATATTGGCTCAAAATCGGCCAGACAGGATTTTTAAGTCTCACAGCAAAATAGGCATAACTTCTTCATCCAAAGGCCAATTTACACCACCACTGTTTATACCTCTTTATAACCAAAGCAAACGTTTGAGGAAAAATAATTCTTAACTATTTTAATTATTTTCTTTATTCTGAATGTAGGGTGTTTATTGACTCACACTGTATGTCTTCCTTTTTTATGAGACGATCATTAGTTGTACTCTGTTTGCTATGTGATATATGTATATCGAAAGTTTCGTCCTTAGGGTATAGATGTGAAAGTTGAGAGTGCTGTTCTAACAATAGCATTGCACTTCATCTTTCAAACCATTGTAAAAAAAATGCAAACCTAACTCAGACTTTGCTAAAGAAACTGCAAAGAGCTCTAGTGGTATGGACATGTGTGCTAAACCTTTTTTTATTTTAAAATTGTTAGACCATTCATTTAAAAAATGTGTATTCCGCCCATTGTAAAAACAGTTTGTATTGTTTATAATAAACTTTTTTCGTAAATGAATGTTACTTTTGTATCATTCAATGTATTTATTATTACCTGATGTTTTAAATTAATAAAATATTTTTAAAAATATACTACTTTAGTACCTGTCTTTCAATGTGTCTGTTGTGCATGTTGATTAGGCTATTAATAATGAAAATACAATTTTGGAAATAATGGGAGAGTGGAGAGATAGGTGAATGGAAGTTTAGGTTGCGCATTGAGGTGATTTTGTTCGTCTTCTTCAGCGGCGAAGTTTTTCACATCTGCTAAAGTGTTCATATCTGCTAAAGTGGGGTCCCATTCACACCCAAAATTTGTTTTCACGCTGGCCGCTTTCGGGGCCGCTTTACGTTTGGGATTTTTCGTCGATGTTTTGTAATTGTCTGACTTTTAAATGCGCTTCTTTTCATACCAAAAAAAAAAAATTAAAATCGGCCAAGCCGTTAATGAGTTAATTAGTGGGGGTCCCATGGACCCCCCCCCCCCCTTGGGCCCTAACGGAAGTCATCTGAGAATATTTTAAAAATTTAAAGAACCATAGCCATCGGATATAAAAGTCCCACAACCATGCAAGAATGCCAATTTTGAAAAAAAAAATCATGAGGGCACAATATTTTCCAAATGTGCCCTCAGTGTCGCTTTTAGATGTGGCATTTCATTTGTCAAGACAGCGTATTCGTCTAATTCACTTCAGTTGTGATCTAATGCATTGGTAAGCATTCCAAATTTGCAAAAAACCGGGGTTCGACAAAAATCGGGGGCACTTCTTCTGGAAATCTCCTCATGTCTCTTTAAATAATCAGACACAATATCGAATATAACTTGGTTGCACAAGCTAAATCAAGGGATTCTTATTCTCTTTGTAGATCCTGTAGATGGTGAGGGTCAATATAATAGTAGATTTCAAAATAAGTGAGACCTCATTAAAAGTTTTAGGTCTGTCCATTCACCGTGAGAGCTAAGATGAAATATTTTAATGGCCACAGGTAGAAAAGTTTAGGGTATTCATCATACAATGTATAGTAATGTAGCTAGTAAATAAACGTTGACATAAATACATTGTTTCACATCTAAGATATATAGGTTGAATGTTTCATTTTGAAGTATCATGATGAAAACACCAACGAATATTTAATTAAATGTTGTTATTTGAATATAACTTACCTTTGACACTACAAAATATCATTCTTTATCACAGTACTGGAGAAATAATGTATTCTTATATCAATGCACACATAATACAACTAAGTTTTTATTTTGCCATAAAAAGAGGGCCAAACTTGTATAAGAGATTAGCACAAAGCGGATTTGACAAGTCCTTCTATCATTAACAGACCATTTTAGAACTGAATGCATCAGGTTCCAGTAAGCCGATTCTGTAAAGTAGGTTTGTACCATGGACACAATATGGACACAAAGGCCTAGTCCCCACATGGACGGAATTGAACCATCACCCCTATTGATTTATGTATGGAGTCTCGCGTAATTTGAAATCTACTAAAATAGTCCGCGTCTCGTATTAGCAGCCATCATTGGCATGGAAGTGAACTACGAACTATGGACCCAACTGCTTTGCACCTGGCATCAGAACTACATTCTATATGTCAAGGTGAGTGCATTGTCAATACGTCGATACGATAAACCACGACAGCCCTCAGCTCCAGTAAATGATATTAAAAGTGATAACTTATGCACTTTTATTATATATTTAACAAGTATTGGTATTACGTTATAATGCCAATAAAAATACACATTTTTGTGTTTGTTTGACTTTCATATAACCTTCCCTTCCTGAGATATTATAATTTTTCACTTTCGAAAATCTTCCGGAAATGTGGAGTTAAAAAGGTTATAAAATCCCAGAATAATGTTTACCTTTTTTGAAGTTTTACGGTAGCCTTTAATGTTCTTTACCTTTTAAAATCAGAATTAAAATGTTTGGAGTCACTATGTGTGAAAAAAAATAATTGACAAAAGTTGCTGTTTCGGAAATACCTACGAAATGACAGAAAATGGCATTTTGACCAATTTCATTAGAAGTTCATAATTAAAAAAAAAAACAAATGAGATATTCAATTCATTCATTTTGATTTTAAAAACATTAGTCAAGGTGCATAATGTAGTGATTAAAGTTTGCATCAAATTTAATCACAAAGGTGTTTTATAAAGGGCTTATATCCACTTTTCAATTAAAGGTAATTAACAATTAAGAAAAAAATAAAGATGACATTTGAACGATCTGACGCTTTTTATGTTGCCTTACACTAGTTCTACGTTTACTAAAAAATTAAACTTAATATTCAATCACTATGACACCCTACTGAAATCATATCGGTTTTCCCCTTTTTCTCGAAACAGTAAAAATGGATGCAAGCCTTTCGCATATCAGCTCTTCATATATTGTTGTATAATAAAAATCATAATATAGGTTTTCCCAGTTAATTTCGCACTTGTTTAACAGATTTTAATAAAACAGACAATTGGAATTCGTCCTAAAAATACGAATCGCGAGAAACGCAAAACCAATTTGATTTTTCGGTAACTGATATTCATTTTTGTGTCAATGTATTTCAACTTTGTGTCATTGCTTTTCGTCCAATTGCTCGTCAAATTCGTCCGTCAATATCAAGACCGGCGTATTAAAAAAGCAAATTCGTAATTTTTCATTGGTATTCATTATCGCCCTTTCAATTTAGTCACGTGTGTGTAGGCCTATTTTATTAACATCAAATATGGTTCTTTTGGGGACGGTTCTGAAATCTTTTTCCCTCCAATGTATCTTCAAAATGTGCTAATTTCTGCCTTATTTTTTTTAGTCTTTTCGCCTGAAAATTACGCAAATAAGTGTCAATTCGATATAAAAATGAATCTTGAAAAAATATGTATGTTTATCTTTTGTTTGAACTTTTTTAACTTTTTGAATTTTTATGATTTTGACTATTTTGGCTTAACCCGTTTAATCAATGGCAGAATTCTACCATTTATGACTACCCACATAGATAGAAGTTTATTCAAATAAGCATAGTGTAACCCCACCCGCACCTTTTTCTTGGACGAAGGCTGCTTTTAACATGCACTATTAATTGGATATATGGCCTATAAGGTGAGAACCAATCCTGAAATAAACACTTTATTTCATTTAATGATTACCCGACGAATATGAAAGACAAGATTCTTAAAATCAATTATAAAAGACTAAATTGCTTTTTCTATTCAGTAGTCAACGGATTTGACGAATATCAACGACACACTGTTGAAATACAATGAAACATAACTGAACATCAGTTACTGAAAAGTTAAATCGGTTTTGCGTTTCTCGCGATTCACATTTTAAGGACGAAATCCAATTGTCAGTTTTATTAAAATCAATTACACAAGTGCGAAATTAACTGGGAAAACCTATACATTGGAGAAAAAACATTTCAGAACCATCCACAAAAGAACCATATTTAATGTTAATAAAATAAGCTTACACACACGTGACTAAAATGAAAGAGACGATAATGAATATCAATAAAAGACGACTAATTTGCTTTTTTAATACGCCGGTCTTCATATTTACGGACGAATTCGACGAGCAATCGGATGAAAATCAATAACACAAAGTTGAAATGCAATGACACAAAAATAAATATCAGTTACCAAAAAATTAAATCGGTTTTGCGTTTCTCGCGATTCACATTTTTAGGACGAATTCCAATTGTCTGTTTTATTAAAATCAATTACACAAGTGCGAAATTAACTGGGAAACCCTATACTTGGTGGGAACCTTTTGAAAATGCGAGAACCTTTTAGTTATTATTTGTTATGCACCTTTCCAATTATTGTTTGCACTTTGCTTGGCATCTGCAATGTATGCATTCAGGCTATAAACTAGACTCGCCGTTTTATCAAATACGGAAAAAATGAATCACAACCATGTGGATGAAATATTTAAATAGATGAGGAGCAAACCTCTAGGGAATAGAAACCCTGTTAATGTTCGCAAGTAATGTGTTTCCTTTTCATACGTTATGCACACAGTGAACAATTATAGTGATTCATAAATATACCTGTTTCGAAGTGCTTCAGATCCAGCGGTGGCGTATTAACATTTTATTAACTATTCTGAAATAATCAGACACAATTCCAAATATAACATCCTTCCAAAGGATAAATCAATAAAAAGGATTATCATTCTTTTTATAGATACTGTAGATTGTGAGGGTTAATATTTAACGCCATCATTGGCATGGGAGTGATCTATCAACTATGCCTCCACCTGCTTTGCACAAGGCCTCAGGACCACATTCTATCAGGAGAGTGCATTGACATCGCGTCTATACAGTCAAACATGGCAGCCCCAGCTCCAGTAAATGATATCATAAAAAACATTTTTATCATACAGTAACAAGATTGTAGTAAACACACCCAAAAAAGTAACTCCCCACCCCTGAAATTTGTCTGTCAAGTTCAAACCATACATCTTGTTATACAATATGTGATATAATTAGAAGCGGTGTTTATTTACGCGTATTTTGACACCTCATTTGTGGCGATCGATGTAGTATTGTGGAAGTTATGCCCACTTGACCGAACCCACCCCAGGATTTAAAAGTTGCAGTAAATCCAATTGACAATCATACTGTTACAAATTGAAATGAGTGCAATCCTCTTCTTTTCTGCATGAGTACTTCTCCTTCTCTATAGGGCTTGGCTGCAACAGAGTTACTGTAGTGCGAAAATAGAGACATCTGTTAATTCCTGGCTGACTGACCGCGATTAAAGACAAAATGAGCCTTTTCAAAAGTCACAAAATATGTGATACATTACTTCATGCTGATTCAACACGTAACTTAAAGTTGAGAGTCCTTTCATTAGGTGGGAATCCAACACACTTTATATGCGACTATTGACATTAATTTCCACTCATTCCTTTCTTATGGCACTTAATTCAGATCGTCTGGAATTTGAATGCTAACTGGTATGTCGTGCAATTCTTCGTCCAAATGTTCTGCCATATGCTGCTGCTGCCGTCCACTTCACTTGACCCAACCAACCCCGATTTACAAGTTGTAGTAAATCCTATTGACCATCATACGTTACAGATTGAAATCATGCAATCCTCCCTCTTCTCTCTGCATACAAATTCTCCTTCTCTATAGGTCTTACTGCAACTTTAAAATCCTGTGGCGGGGTTCGTCAAGTGGGGCTAACTTCAACAAATACTTCATCAATCACCAAAAATGAGGTGTCCAAAATGTGCGAAATAACACCGCTCCAATTTATCCCATATGTAAAATGCAATGTATCGTTGAACTTAAGAGACAAATTTCAGGGGCGGTGAGTTACTTTTTTGGGTGTGTTTATAAGAGCGTGGCCACTGTTTAGGGAATTCCCCTTTTCGTGCATCAGGTCCCAGATCTGAGTCCCGGAGAGCCATTTGTTGGGATGTAATTCTGTACCACATTCTGATTTAATTGTATAAGAACTATTGGATTGAAACTGGAATTGCGCTCTCTCCGTCCGTGGTTCATATGGACGTGGCAAAACGAACCATATACTCCGTCCTTGGAGGGGACGTTAAAACTTTTCGGTCCGTTTACATGATAATCACACTATACCGTAATTCGCAGCCAGTTTATCGAATATGGTGGGAAACCCTGCCGTTTCCCAAGACAACCCCTGGAACCCAGAGCTCATTGAAAGCATTGTCCTGAAACCTAATGATCTACGCAGGCTACAGAAGAATACAATAAAATATCAATAAAATATTAAAGATTCATAATACTTTATGGGGAACTTTTTTGAAAACGCGATGAACTTTTAGTAATTAAAGTTGGTACGCACTTTTTCTTGATGACCATAGTTTTCACTTCGCTTGCAGCTGTATGTATGATTTGTTGTGTCCTCTGGCTACAAACTAGACTCGCTCGTTTTTATCCAAAAGATATGAACCACACCATATGGAGGACTATTTAAAATAGATAGGAGCAAGCTGTAGGGAATAGAAAACCCTGAATGGTAGCAAATCCGTGTTTCCTTTTCATATGTTATGCATACCTTGAACAATTGTAGTGATTCATAAATATACCTGTTTCGAAGTGTGTTCAGATCCAGCGGCGGTGGAGGAACAGTTTATAAGCTAATCCTTACATAATCAGTGCCAATTTTCAAATATAACATGGTGCCACAAGCTAATCAATAAAATGGATTCTCATTCTCTTTGTAGATGCCCTGAGATAGTGAGTCTCGGTCCGTGTCTCGGAGTAACAGCCATGCAGCTGCGGTGGTTTTTATTACCTGCTTTGCACCAGGACGAATTTCTATATGTTTTCGGGTTTGAGTGCATTGCTATTCTCGTCAATACTGTAAACCTGGCAGCCTCCAAGACTCCAGTAAATGATATTTTCATAAAAGCAGTTTATCATATGTTAACCAGATTGATCGCCTTTGTGATGGTGGGTCATCGTTTGAGTCCCGGTAGGGCCACTTGCTGGTATAACCAAATTCTCCCCCTTGGTTCATGGACTTAGTCAAAACAAACCATGAAATACCCTGTCCTCTGAAGGGACGTTAAACCGTCGGACGCGTTTACATGGCGAATCACGCACCTAAGTACTAAGCTCTCTCTTCAAGAGCCTACTTTACCTATCATGCCCAAAACCATGTCCTAACACTCCCCATGATGACGTAAAATACTTCGCGGTCCTGTACCGGTATTATCACTGATAGGCTGTAGGATTAGGGCCAAAATACTGCGACTTCACAAAAAAATTAATACAAAAAAAAAAAAAACCCAAAAAAACAAAAAAAAACCAAGGGCTCCTGAACCAGAGCTCTCTATTACATGTAATCACAGACGTCTCGATAGAGTAGGTGAAAACACCTGGCTGTCCCAAATTGTCCTGGACCATAGCATAATTGGTGGAAGCAGTGTCCTGAACACGGAATATGATCTACTCAGGCTATAATGATCAAAACAAAATAAGAAAATGTTAACCAGATCATACTCTTTTGTGAGAACCTTTTGAAAACGCGAGATCCTTTAAATATCATTTGTGTAAGCACTTTTCTCAAATACATTGTTTTTCACTATCTTTGCAGCTGCATGTAATGCCTGTTGTCTTTTACTACAAACTAGACTCGCCGTATAATACGGAAAGAAATGGAACAGAATCATGTGGATGAAATGAGGATCAAGCCTCTGCGGAATACAAACTCTGTTAAAGTTCGCCAAAAACCTGTTTCGACAGTGCTTCACTCAGAGCCATCGGGCGGCCGGAACATTTTTCCAAGCGGAGGGGATAAATTAATACTGGTGCCTTAATATTTCAAAATTCAAAAAATGGCCACAGTTATCAGATTTGCTCCCAAAAAAGAGAAGGGGCATGTTTTACTACTTCCACAGACCCCCGCCAATGTTCCACAAGTGACCATTCGCTATTACAAAAACAAACCATTTTGTAGTCTCAAAATGTGGTATCATAAGTAACTGGGGTACAGTGTATTTACAATTTTAACGTGGTCAGTTAGACGATGTCGAGTGTTAAATATCCCACCGCACAGAAGCTCACATAACGCGATGCAGGCCTATTTTATACCAACCCCATATATAGGCCTACACATTAGGAATACTACCTATGCAAAAATATCCAAAAGAATAGCAGACTTTGTTTTATAAATAGGCAATATTCTGAATATTTTTCCAAGTATCTTGTTGTCGTCTTACTATGAATAATATGGGATATAAAGGTGATTTTGTAAGTCCGCGCTGTAAAATTAATATCGGTCGACCAAAATGGGGCTCATTCTTGCTCATAACATGCACACCAATCATCTTGTAGCCCTAAGATTTCACTGAGTAAACGAGAAAATAGTACCTTTCTTCAGACACCAACATATTGACCCTTTTTGGTAAAATCTGGGGTTCTGGGCACAGGGCCCCTAGCGATCGGGCCATGGACCTTTAAAAAGTAATTCACCTACACATATGTAATCATGTCAATCCCCTATTATTGCAGCGTGCTACCCCTGAAACAGTTTGGATTATTTCCTACTTCGCCTACGGCTCAACCGGAAATAAGAAACTTCCTATTGAGCCTGCGCTCCTAGCTGTAAGAGAAACATGTTAAAACACTGACCTTGGGTAGCACCGTTCTTCAGCGACGAGCAGCATACGGAGACACGCATGGCACGATTTAGGACCAGAATTTCGGCGAGAATTTTATTTAGGGGGCTGCGTGACACAAACAAAGCTCTCCATTGACGCATGTATAACAAATTTTAGTGACAAGTCACCGACGCTGAATTCGCGCATGTGTAGTACATTCGGGTGACTGACCTAAATATACACAAAACCGAATGTGTGTACATTGTACGTGTCATACAAACCATGCTTGACCGCGCCCACACACACGTTTCCGCGCATATAATTATGACAGCAATCAATACTCCATTGCAATTCCCAGTTCAAACTTGGTTCCACTGCCGGAAAATAGCCATGCATATTTCCATTGTAACCTTATTTAAAGTGAATGTCACCTTGCAATGATGACACTGTGGGTTCAGGAATGATCTTAGTAATACCGACACACATAGTAGATCTCACTTGTCACATTATATCGCGCATAATCTACCATTATTTAGGAGTACTTTTTCAACCTTCAATTTCCGGGATTGACTCATGGCGCAACGGTACTGACATAAAAACAACACAAACACTGAACAATAGAAAGTCTTATTTAAATTCTGTTTTCAGCTTCTGATAGCCAAGACCATACCGGATTTTCCCATTATCATTGCGAATATAACTTTTACCACCCGAGGTCTAAAAAAGTCTCTCGAACGTCATGAACACACAATACAGAATTTCAAAATCTCCTCAAGCTGTATCACAAATATGACGTCAACATTCAGTAATGAGAGTAATGAGCGGCGCTCTTCATTTGTAAAATGTATTGAAAGAAGTGTGTACGTGCGTGACTCATTATGTCTAGACTTAGTCACATGGCGCAGAACACGTGACATTTGCAGTACGGTGGTATTTTGCACTGTATGTCGGGAACGCATAACGATGTAATGTATGGTTGCCGGTTTAAAAGCGTTATCTACTATTGAAAAGAAATGCCATCTGCAGCTGGCTTTCCCATATTGATATAAATTGAAAGAGGACAAAAGAGTTGCATGTTAACAATAGTGCCACGTGTAAGAAAATACCCAGTACAATCAACAACTATTGACATATTATGTAACTGGTTATAAAGGCTGGAACTTACAACAATACACCGCCCTTCAAACTAACTTATAAAAAAGCTGGTCACTATGAGGCAGGGCATGCTAATCTACCAAGGGCTGAGTTCACTAGCCCTGGATGTGCACATGTTAACAACAGCTGACTATGCATGTTCTGGGTATCATAAATCATACTAAAAACAGGGGGTGTATTTGCTCAATATACTGGTGATTGGAAGTTATGAGCCACGGGAATTGAGATTTCATTAGCTCATACTATAGTCCCTAAAATGGTCCTTTTTGGACTTTTGAACATTTCAACACCAAAAAGGGGACTTTATTAATAGTCAAATTGTCTCTAAATTTAGGACCTTTTTATCAAAACAATTAGCAAAAAGTGGACCTTTTGACCCTTTTTTGGAATTTGGGGGTGCGCGTACGGGCCTGTTCATAGTAATAAGTGTCATGATTGGCTATTGCCTGCCAATGAGGACGACTTTGATTGGCACTTCTTAAAAACTATTTGGCTAACCTTATGAAGTACCTACTGGAGAATTTCTGACCAAATCACAGATGACAATCATCACATTTTTGTGTTTTGTCAAAAAAACAACAAACATCCTATTGATTTCGGGTACAAAACTAAGCTCATGGGAGGCTCCCCTTGCCGACATCCGAATAAATTTTAATTTGGTGGAGGTTATTATTTTGACAAGTTGTACACTTTAAGACTAGGGACAAGAAAATTGATTGACATGAGGGCATCAGATGCACCCAATTGCTGGTAATAAGAAATATACGGGGAGGCACTCCCATCTTGGAGGTGACGCGTATGTGACTCCATATATTTTGAAAATGTCACCCAAAGACATTTTTTTTTTAATTTTTACCACTGTCACCTAAAGACTCCTATTTTGGGGAAAATTTTGAACATTTCCACCCAAAGACCCCTATTTTGGTAAATTTTTGCAAAATTTTCTAAAATTTTGCATACATACAAATTTGTCGCCCGAAAACCCCCTATTTGAGGCATTTTGGCAGTCTCTAAGCATCTCTCACCCAAATACAGTACCCCTATTTGTTTGAGTACTCTGTCACCGAATGCCCCTGGGATTGGAAGCGCCAGCCTTACACCCATATCCATTCCAATGATTTAATAATTATGTGATACCCCCCCCCCCCCCGGATTTTTTTTTTTTTTTTTTTTCGCATACGATAGGTCGCGTAATTATTCCCTAGTATTTGTCACAACACAATACTACTGAACGATACACCATGTCACAGCACACGTTTACAATCGTGTAACATTAACGATTCAACTTGGCAACAGGTTTGCAGCGACATTTGAAAGCGTGACTAAATGATGCAAGCAAAACCTAAATGCCATTAAAACCTAGGGGTGTCCACCTTAAAACAAAACTGACATGTGACATCTCTATAGAACATATTTCTACATCAAATGTTGACATAATCTTTCGAGGACACCCTCTAGAATTTTGGTAAAAAATGGTTAAGTTGCAGCAAATTTCACATTTTTGCATTGCGATGATCAAACTCGTGTGGGATTATGGGTATTCTGGCAAGTCGAAAACCTTCGAAATTAATAAACGACAGCATTTTTATTAGTCTCAGCTAGGAGTCACGCAGGCGGCGGTAAATTTTATTCTCGCCGAAATTCTCGCTTCGAAACGCCCTCTAGCGATTTCAAGAACATTACGCATTTCGATAGGTCTACTATGCGAGTATTTTATTGTTTGGCGAGAAAAAAAGGACGAGAATTGTTTTAATCCTTATGTATTTTATTGTTTGGCGAGAAAAAGGACGAGATCAGTTTTCTCGTTGTGTATTTTTGTAATTCTTATGTATTTCATTGTTTGGCGAGAAAAATGACGAGAATTTCTTTTCTCGTGGATTGTTATTCGTATGCATTTATTGTTTGGGGAGAAAAAGGACGAGAATCAATGTTCTCGTTGTGTATTTCTAAATAATGTATTTTATTGTTTGGGGAGAAAAAGGACGAGAATCAATTTTCTCGTTGTGTATTTTCTAATTTTATGTATTTTATTGTTTGGCGAGAAAAAGGACGAGATCAGATTTTCCGTTGTGGAGTTTTTAAATTCTCATGTATTGTATTGTTTGGCGAGAAGTACGAGAATCAGTTTTCTCGTTGTGTATATTTTTTAGTCTAATGTATTTTATTGTTTGGCGAG